>PVIY010063437.1:0-10495 GCA_004026745.1 Myrmecophaga tridactyla | reverse complement strand
TATATGCTGATGGATGGTATTGTTCTATAACTTTATCTTTTTGTACTGTCCTTGTTAGTTTGGGGTATCAAAATTATGCTGACCTCTTAAAATAATTTGGGAGATGTATCATATTTAACTCAATGAAAACATCTCCTGAAGATTATAGTTCACTGGTGAATAGATGAGTTTTGAATTGCATACAAAAGCTTTCACTTGTGGATTCACTTTCTTTAATAGTTTTAGGACAATTTATCTCAAGTTCTCCTTCAATCAGTGTTTTTATTTTTATTTAAAGTTATTCATTATACTTAAGCTATCAAGGTTAATGAAGCAACTTTTTCATAATTCTCTCTAAAGTTGGTCATATCTATAGATGATGTTGTTTGTGGGAAATAGTTATTTTTGCTTTCTCTCTCTTTTGTTCCTTGAATAGTCTTATGAGAATTTGTTCACATTTTTCAGTTTTCTCAAAGAATATATTTTTGGATTATTGATCTCTATTTTATGTCTGCTATTTTTTCTATGAATCACTTTTGTTTTCTTATTTAATTTATGTATTTTCTCTAGCTGATTCTTACTGCAAATACCCATGCATATGTGCCTGGTGGATATTTCCCTTGGTATAAGTGCATGGCCAGTCCATGCACAGGGAAGTTCAAAATCGCTAGGTAATTAACACCTCCAAGTATGGGTCTCAACCAATGATAGAAGGCAAATGGTGGATGAAAACCCCAGCTTCGTTACTCCCTTTGATGGGACAGCTCTGAGTTAAGTTCTGCATAGTTTTCTAGAAATCCCCAGCAACATTGAGTTCCAGTTGTCTGCAAAAATAATCAGTTCATTGAGGCATCCTCTATTGTCTGTCTTCCCTTCCCTTTTTCTTTTTAATACTTACCTACATGTGCTTCTTAAGATCATCTTTCAAATAAATTATTTGAATGCAAATCCATGTTTTGAGGTCTTCTCCTGGGGAAATCACCTTGGAAAAACTGGGCAATATTATTGCAACAGATATGAGAGATAAATGTAATTGCTATTACATAGAAAGAGCTCCTACTATCTATAAAGATAGAAACAGCCCAAGAGATTTGAGCAAGTAATCAAATAAATAAAACATCAAAAAGAAATTGATAGAACTAAGAGTTGACAATAAAAGGACTTACCCAACCCTCTTTTAAATGTCTGTGCAAGAGTATATTGTTGATCAAATAAAATTGAAAACTCTTTGGCAGTATGAAGCCATAATTTCCTTCCTTGGCATAAACACAATAGAAGCAAAACCATATTTGAAACCAATGATAGAGACATGAATATTTATGACACTATCATTTCTAATTGTTGTAAACCAAAATCAGCTGGTATGTGTCTATCATAGAACAGACCAATAAATTTTAGTTGCATTTATTCAATTGAACACTGTATAGAAATGAAAAATAATAAAATCCTGATATTCAAAACAATATTAGGGATGTCTGCAGCCATGACATTAAGCAAGAAAAGGCAAACAGCAAAGTGTATGAATTGATATAATGTTCAAGAAGAAGCAAAATTAGTCTATAGTAATATAGGTCAGAATAGCTGTTTCTTTCTAAGAGTGCTGAATATCATGGGCACAAAGGAGGCTTCTGGGAAATATGCTACTAATCATCTATGTCTGCATCTTCCTGATAAACATAACTTTGCTAACTTTAAATAATTCATGGAGTTGTACACTTAGAAATTGTGCACTTTATTGTATTTGTATTTAAGTTACATTCCTATAAAAAAAACATTAGAAAATAATTTGGAAAAAAATGTAGATTTGGCCACTGTTGCAGTTGTGCTTTCTGAGTGTAGATGTGAGAGAGTTTGGCATGCAGAGTCTATTTAGGATGAAGTCTATTAGCATGAGAGGAAACAAAAGGCGGCAGTTTGAGGCAGAGGGATAATTCAAACTGTGAAACATGTACCAATCCATGACCTACCACATGGGAACCTCTGCTACATAAATGACCCATCAGTGTCATCCCCCTGGGATGAGGCCATTATACTTTTACCTTAATAAGTCACCTTGTTTGGTAGCTTTCCAGACCTGAGGCCACCTGTGAAGGAGATGACAGTTGGGAGAATATATCCTTCTCTGAAGTAGGACCTGTAGATTACCACTTTGTCTACCATAGCAAGGTGTTGGGAATCAACCAATTTCATATATTGCAGGTGAGAGTGAATATTTGGTGAATTACCACTTCTCAATTACTTAGAGAGTAATTTGGTAGTAGACATCTAAATAAAACATAGCTTGTGACCCAGCAACTCTGCTTCTTAGAATTAATTTTACAGACATTTCTATGGATGGATGTAAAGTATTGTGCATTTGCATATTTTTAAGTATTATTTGTAACAGCAAAAGCCTGCATACTTCTAATTGTCCATTCATATATGCTTGTCTAATAAATTATAGTACATTGAAACAATCATAGCATGCAACCTATAAAAAATGTTATGTCATTTTACATATGCTTAAGTGGAACAGTTTCCAAAATACAGTGCTTCTGAAAAATTGAGTAAGAACCACTTAGTATTAATAATTTGTAATTGGAAACCATTTACATAAAGCATGCATATGTGTATCTCTGTGTGTATAAGCAGGTACATGTTTTATTACTTTTTGAATGTTAAAACAACAGTTGGTAGTGGCTACTTTAGGTAGAAAAAATGCTAGGTTGAGGAAAAGTAGAATGTGGGAATTTTTTTCCCTTATCTTTTGATCATATTAGTTAAATATATTATCTAATCAAAGATTTCAAATCTAATTAATTACAACTGGCTTTAATGCAGAAATCAATGACTAAAAAATGTTAGCTGGCCTCCAAATTTTATGATTACCAAGATTTCTGTGTCTCTTTCTATCTCGGAATGTAGATTGATATATACTCATATTTACAATTATATAAATCTATGGGTATATTATATTTAAATTTTATACATTTAGATATTTAAGTGTTTGATATATATAGTACATGTTACATACATATTACATGTCCATGTCTAATTCATTCATATATGTATTTGTGTATGTGCCCATGTATGAATGTATATGCTTTAATAATAGATGCACAGTAAACTGCAAAAAAAAAACAATCAATATTGGATTGTAGAAGATGAACTGAAATATCATTGTTATTCATTTAATCACATCCTTCACAAATATTTATTAAAATCCTAATGCCCTGTCCTTTGGATGTAAACCCATTGTAAACAAAGTCTTTGAAGATGTTATTAGTTAAGGTGAAGCCAAACTAACCAGGGTGGGCCTTTATACAATATGATCAGCAGAGAAAAATTGGAAAAAGGAGGAGAACACAGAAAGAAACATATGACCATGTGACAGAGAAAGAGATTGAGCTATGAATGGCCAAGAAGCTGTATCCAGAATGCTAAAGACTGCAGAGAAAGCATGATGCTACTAATGCCTTGATTTTGGACTTCTAGCTTAAAAAATGGGGAGAAAATAAATTCTTGTTGTTTAAACCAACCAGTTTGTGGTATTTGTTATAGCAGCCTTGTCAAACTAAGGCAATCATAAAAATCCAACCCCATTTTTCAATTCCATAATTTTATAAGAAAATGTATTGCTTTCTTTGACACATGATGGGGGATATCACTTTTACTTCAAAAAATATATTAATCATTGTTAGAAATTTTGTTTTACACTCATAGTCAACATTCATGAAATTATAAAGATTCAATCCCTTTTTAGGTTTTAGTTGTAGCTGATATCTCTCACTGATAGTTAGCTTACACTTCCAGAAAACTTTTGTTGTGCTGTATTGCATGGGAAGTTACAGAGAGTTATAGGTACCACACAGGAAGTTAAAGGTATGAGAAATTCTCACAATAATTCCCATAATGTTAATTTTCAGAATGATATTTCCCTTTGGAAATCACATTCTATGCAAAAGAAGATATTAGAATTTCATGCTAATGTCATTTTATTTCAAAAAACAAGTGAGATAAGGTGTATAAAATTTCTTCATAAATTACACTTTTGACTTGAGCATTATGTATGATATAGATTTTCATCTATTCATTTCCCCAATTTTTTTAATACACACTTTGGCACTGAGCTAGACGTTAGCAGGCAGAGATAGAATATAATAGAGTGGGGAGAAGAAAATGCAGCCAAGAGATACTTAAATAACGTAATCAAACTGAAACATAGAAAATTATTATGATTGAAGTATGTACTTAGTTTGCTATGTTTCTGAAATATCTCCTTGCAAGGGGAGAATGGTATATCAAATATCAATCACTGCAAATCCACATAGTGGCTTTGTAACCTGATAAAATGGATTCTCTATGACTTGTTTACTTCATTTGTGAAATGGGTGAATTATTAAGAAATACTATGTGGGTTTTCATGCATATTAAATGAGTTACTATTTATTTAGCAAGTTTAAGACTTCAAGAACATTAAATACCCGACACACCCACAGCCACATACACTAAGAAGCAACATGGCAAATGTGTAGTAAACTGAGAGTGAAAGAAGATATTGGGGAATTACTTATACATTTACATCTTTCAGGTCAGAAGTGGTAGTACCTTGGCTGTCGTGGTGGAGATGGCTAGATTAAATGAGTCTATTTAGGGTGAATATTGACCCTTTTAAAGTAAATATTTTAATTGGAGATAACTTTAGATACATGTATTGGTTTGCTAATGCTGCTGGAAAGCAATATACCAGAAATGGAATGGCTTTTATAAAGGGAATGTATTACATTCCATGTTTATGGTTCTAAAGTTAGACAAATTTCTAAACTAAGGCATCAAGGGAAAGATAATTTGAATCAAGAAAGGCCAGTGTCTGTCACAGAGAAGGCATGTGGCTTGTATCTGCTGGCCCTTGTTCCCAGTTCTGTTGCTACCAGCTTCTGATGCCAATAGTTTTCTTCTCTAAGCACCTGTGAGCCTTCATTCAGTTTCTCTGGGACACAATGTCAGCTTCTGGCTTGCTTAGCCTCTAATGGGAAGACACATAGCATTATTTTCTCTGCTCTGCCCATCTCCAGGCACCTGCTCTCTCTGTCAGCACTCCAAGGATCTCTAAACACCCATGTCTCTGTTCGCTCTGAAGCAACTTCTCCAAAAGTCTGTATCTGAGTTTTCTCCAAAATGTATCCCTTTAAAAGGACTCAAATAAACTAAGCAAGACCCAACTTGAATAGGTGGAGTCATATCTCCATCTAATCAAAGGCCACACCCAAAATTTGACATGCAACATCTCCGTGCAGATAATCTGATAAAAAAATCCCCATCCTACAATGTTGAATCCGAAATGGCTGCTCCCCAAATACAAATGGCTAAAATGCACATGAAAAGATGCTCATTTTGACTCAGCATCAAGGGATTGAGAAAAACCCCAGAATGAGCTGAGACTCAGCATCAAGAGATTGAGAAAACCTTCTCGACCAAAAAGGGGAAGAGTGAAATGAGACAAAGTGGCAATGGCTGAGAGATCCCAAACAGAGTCAAGAGGTTATCCTGGAGGTTAATCTTACACAATAAGTAGATATCACCTTGTTATTCAAGATGTAATGGAGAGGCTGGAGGGAACTGCCTGAAAATGTAGAGCTGTGTTCCAGTAGCCATGTTTCTTGAGGATGATTGAATATTGATATAGCTTTCACAATGTGACTGTGTGATGGTGAAAACCTTGTGTCTGATGCTCCTTTTATCTACCTTGTCAACAGATGAGTAGAATATATGGAATGAAAATAAATAATAGGGGGAAAATGTTAAAATAAATTTAGTATGACATGCTAATGAAAGCGAGGGGTAAGGGGTATGGTATGTATAATCTTTTTTTTCTCTCTGTTTTCATTTTATTTCTTTTTCTGTTGCCTTTTTATTTCTTTTTCTGAATTGATGCAAATGTTCTAAGAAATGATGAATATGCAACTAACGATGATATTGTGAATTACTGATTATATATGTTGATGTTTTAGTTCATTTGTTAAATTTTTTAAATTAGTAAATAAATTTAAAAAAAAGAAAGAAATGGCTGCTCCCACAAGGTTGCATCAGGATTAAAACATGGTTTTTCTAGGGTACATAATAGCTTCAAACTGGCACTATGCACAAACAATTTTAAAAATAATGCATTGATTTCCCATAGACCTTCACCCAATTATCCACATAATTAACATCATGTATCATCAGCCATCAAAACATGCAAAGAAACTGTGGTATATTCCTATTACTAGTTACCAGACTTTATTAGGATTTCACTAATTCCAACAATTTTTTCAGTAATGGATTTTCTGTTCCAGAATGCAACACATTATATTTGCTTGCCATTTCTCCCCTTCTCCTCTGGGCTGTGACATTTCTCACTCTCTCTTTGTTTTCCATGATCTTTTATAATCTTAAGGAGTATCAGCTTGATGTCTGGTAGAATGTTTCCAAATCTGAATTTATTGATGATTCTCTGAGATTAAACCGAGATTATGAGTTTTGGGGAAGAATATCAAAGGATGAAGTGCCATTCTTCTCACATCATACCAGCATATAAGTAATACATGATATCCATATGACATCACTGGTGATGTCATAATGATCACTTGATTAGTCTTTTCCATGTTTCTCCAGTATGATTTTGAATGTAGAATTTGAAGTGTAATTGAGTTAACAATAACAATTTCTGGATTGTTCTTTAATTATTCTTCTTTTCAAACTCTGTAGTATATTTTTTCCTTAAGTGAACATGTACTATTTCAACAATTTGATTTCTAAAGAAGCTAGTAGAATATGTTTGGTGATATGTCAGTCCCTAATGAATTAGAATAAAATATATCTATTGCAATGATGTCAGAGAATGTTTCAACAACTAACTTCTTGATTTTTTCCCACCAAGTACTACTCTGGTTATAATTCTCCAAGGTCTAAAACACCATGGTTATTGAGGAAAATATTAGTGCCAGAGACTGGCAGAATTTAGACTGTGTATTCAGCTTTCCATTATTTCTTTGTACTTCATGAAATTTCTCATGCCATCAAAAAAGTGCCCTTTTGTTATTTCACTTGTTGAAATGTACTATTATTTCTATTATAAATATCAAGACCATTGCTGTCTTATAAAATGGTTGATTTCTGAAAGGAAAAATGGAGTTCTTTAATAAAAAATTATTAGTAAATTATCAATCAAGAGAATCTGGTTTCAGGTCAGTTCAGCTCAGGTAGAAAATATGGACCTTCAGTTCTATAGATTAATCAGGAAATGAAATATCACCTTTTATGCTTGGATAGATTTTAGTCCTCACTAGTACACATGAAGTGTTCATGAGAATGAAATTTTGTAGTAAAAGACTGGCAGCAGTGACACTATTAATGGACAGTAGAGAAATGACACAGAAAATTTATAAGATGCTTGTTAATTTTAAACTCCCTAAATTTAATTTCAATTTGCATACAAGCCTAATCTTAAACCATGGATTTTCATCAAATTCACGTGAAATTGTTACAGTTAAATACCAATGTTTTTTTCTCTGTATCCTTTTACTATTGACCTAATTTGAGCATCTAGTTGCAATAGTAGCAGTAGCAATTGCCTGATCTGTTAGATTATGGCCTAATAAAAGTTTAGCATTTATTCAATAGTTGAAGGGAAACTCACTGATAAAACAGTGTGAACAATCATGAACTTTTAAAATGTTCCTACCTATCCTGCTTTCAATTGGAAGTTGTATGTTCCTAATGGATGCTCAGTGTGGAGTTCGGGGAACTCTCAGGCCCTGGAATTCTGGACCAAGGCCATGCAGTCTACAATAGAGAATAGGTGACCTTTAATAGACTTTTCCTGATGTAGTGCATGTAGAAAGTCTGGCAAGACTTAGATCGTCAGGAATACAGGGAAAGCATAAATGGATCTAATTGGATGGTATTTGTGTGCAGAGGAACAAATGGAGTGGTCAACACACAATAGTTTTACAGAGTTAAACATGCTTCAAAAATGCATTTGTGATTTTCAAGAAGATACAGATGACAAGAGAGTTTGTGATTCAATTGTATTAATATAAGTTTGAAATGCTGGCTCCCCATATTAAAAGAAAACAAAAATTAATTTTGATTAAAAGCATCAATGTTCTCCAAGGACAATGATGATTATTTTAGGTCAAGTAAAAAAAAACAGAGGGTGCCTTCTGTATATTCATATATTCTAAACGGCGTACATACACACACAATTATATACAAAGAAAAGGAAAAATATGTGGTAAACGCTAATCCTAATTATCCTTGACTAGTTAGTAGGTTAGCATAATAGTTAATTATCCCTGAAAATTAGCATGTTAACTAATTTTTCCTTTCATTTGTGACCTATCCATCTTGTCAGAGGTCTGAGGTGGCAAAACTCATCATGAACATTGCCAAGGAAGGCTTACCCTCTGCCTTCAGGGCAAACTCAACCTCTCCACATGCGCAGATGATCCACTGCTCTGGCCCGAGATTTCCTGGATCCAGACCCTAGCTTCCATTGTTCTGCCTTTGAAGTCATTTTTCCTTTATTCTATCCTTTTCTATCCCTTTTAGTCTAGACTGGCAGTGATTCATTTCTCTGCCTTCTGTGTCACTTCTCAGCTCTATGTGATGGCTCTTTTAGGAACTCCAGTAAATTAATTAAAACCCACCTTGGAAAGATGGGGTGACATCTCCACAGAAGTAATGTAATCAAAATGTTTCACCCGAACAATGTCTGCCCTCACAAGATTGGATTGTGATTTTAAAAACATGGCTTGTCTGGGGTACATAGAAGTTTCAAACCAGCATACCTCTTAAGCTTCACAAAGACAATATCTTATTTCTTTGTTGCCAAAATAACCTCATTGAATTTTTTCTCCTGCCTGCTGATTATAAGAAATGACTTTTGGATCCTATAATGGAGAATGATTTTTAGTTTAGTTTTTTTTTCTTTTTCCCAGACCCAAATAAAGTGGGCAAGTGGAGAAGGGAAATTGTAACACCATGTCAGATACATTAAAAGTATTTGGTGAAATCTTTGGAGAAACTTGCAAAATAACATTGAAAATCTGTTTCAATGATATTTATGGGCCTGACTTATTTTTTCTTTACTTTAGGTAGTCAACTTAACCATGGACAAATTTCTTATTGCTAGAATAATACAGGTTTCAGCACTCTTAACTGTGATCATATTGAAAGAAAAGTGTGAATAGAATTGTGATACCTTTTCAAAATAACAATATGCTGGTTTGAAATTGTTATGTACCCACCAAAAAAGCCCTGTTGTCTTTCCTAATACAATCTTGTGGGGCCAGACATATTGTTTATTGTGGAAACCTTAGTGTTTCCATGGAAATTTAACTATTCAGTTGTGAGTGTGACCTTGTGATTAGGCACATCCAATTGTGGATGTGGCCCTTTGATTAGACAGCATTGTGAATCCACCAATTCAATGTGGTTCTTGATTAGTTTAATGGAGTCTGTTAAAAAGGGAGACATTTTGAAGAAAATGCATTGCTTCAGAGCTGACAGAGATATAAACATTTGGAGATGCTTGCAGTGTCAACAGAGAGAACAAATGCCTTACCAGGGATGTTTGGGGAGCCAAAGCCCAGCAGATGTCACCATGTGCCTTCTCATGAGATGCTAAGCAAGTCAGAACCCAGAATTGTGTCCCAGAGGAGCTAAGTGAAGGCTCACAGGCACTTATAGAGGAAACCACTGTCATCAGAAACTGGAAGCAATGGAACTGGGAATAAAGACCAGTTAATGCCAACCGCATGCATTCCCATATGACAAACATTGGCCTTTATTGAGTCAAGATATATTTTTCTGGATGTTTTGTTTTGACATTTTTTATTGCATTAGAACAATAAACTTTTAACTTAATAAATTCCCTTTGTCTTTTACCCTTTTATGCTGGCAAATCTGGCCATCTCCTTATATTCAAATGGAATTTTTATACACTCATTTAGAGGCATTCATTATCTTGGTTTCTTGAAGTGGGGGCTTTAGTGAGATTTATTAAATTACAATGTAAAAAGTTTATTAAAATTTCATTTTAGTTGAATTTTCTTTAAAAATAAAATCAGATTTCTGCCTTCAATTTAGGAGGCAGAAATCTAGAAAGAGATTGTCTCACACTCTTATAGCACAAAAAATTCGATGTTCTATAAAATACAAATTTTCTGGGGCCTGCAAGATGGCTAAGGACACTGGGCAAGCAAAGAACACAAGCGTTGAGTAGCTAGTAATAGTATCTACTTCTTTGAGAGGGAGAAGTATTTGAAAAGATATCCTTTTAGGTGTAAGTGCAAACTGAAGACCTAAAACTTAGGGTGGATTAGACACAGTGAATCTTTGATGACCCCTAGAGTGTTTTGAAGAAGAGCAAGTTTACTGACACACTTTAACTTAAAAATTATATATATATATATATATATATATATATATATATATATATATATATATATATATATATATATATATATATAAATAAAAAAAAAAAAAAAAAAAA
>PVIY010063436.1:0-10496 GCA_004026745.1 Myrmecophaga tridactyla | reverse complement strand
AAAAAAAAAAAAAAAAAAATGAACTCAACTTTTTTAGATTGTTTTATTGGTACTAAAATAATTCCTTATTTTTTGGCTAGTTAGCTAGCTGTACTTCACAATTGTTATGTATAAAAACTGTGCATTTAGCTATTTCTAATCATGGGGCTTGCTGTTGATACAGTGCAGGCTCCTTTCACCAAAATCCGCAAATGAGACCCAAGTGATAAGCTGACCCTGGGTCATGCAGCTCATCTAAATATTAACCATCCAAGTGGTCAAAGACAATAGCCTTTTTTTTTTAACAAGATCATTCTTCCAGAAAAATGAATGTGTCCTTTAAAAAGAACTATAATGAAAATACACTGCAAACAATTTAAAATATAATACACTTGCTATAATTTGTTGAGATATGGTCTGATATTAGTATTTTAACCACAAACCTCTTTACATATATTAATTAAATAAAGGTATTTTAATTCAGATCTCTTTTGGTAGCTCCTTGTGGACGTTCCTATGGTCTGATTAGACTGGTTTCATTAGGGCCATAACTGATACATAGTAGGCTATTAGTAGATGTTTATAGAGTGAACGCACTAGCCAATATAAAATTAAATCTCAATGTTCAAGATATTTTCCTGAATTTGTGGCCTATTTCTTTCTAGTTTTATTAGTTGCAGTTTTATACTTTTCATTAGTGCATTGACTTTTCCCAAACCCTTTTTAACAAATGTTTCCAGTAGTTAAAGTTTATAGACTAATGTATCAGCTGTTCTTAAATTAAAAATTAAGATTACCAATTTGCTTAGTTTTTGCTGCACCTGTCCTATTGGTTGTGCCATTTCTCTTCTTTCCCCCTTAGCCAGAAAGAGTTTCCAGCTCAGGAGAACAGATTGTCATCCCTCCCACAAATAAGCAAGGCCTCACACATTTGGCAGCATTGAAAAGGTTCCCTTTAGAAAGCGGAGTTAGAAGCTTCCTCCAGAACTCCTGCGAGTTAGTGGTATGTTTATAGCAGCAGACCTTTCATCATTGTCTTCATTAATCTGGTCCTTGTCTGATAGGAAGTGCTGGAGAGAGTCATTTTTTCATAGACTTCCAGGATGGCTTTATCAAAGCTGTCATTTATATTAATCAGCATGCAGATTAGGGCTCATCTGGGCAGTTTGTGCCCAGGTGGTGGGTGAGTAGATTTACCCCTTATTTGGACATTGCTGCTGCTCCCTGTGTCTTCAGAGGTCGCTTCTTCACTGAGGTTGCCAGCCTGGTAGCTCTACTAAGCACAGGGAAATGAAACTTGGAACAAGAGGGTTTGCTTAAACCCAGTTTGTAAATGATAAAGTGCTTTACAAATGTTAGATGTTATTATTGGTCTCTATGGAAAAGTGCTGCTCCTTAACCAGGTCCTTTCTACCTTACCTTGGTGATAAATCTTTCCATCTTTAAATGCATCTGGCAAATACTTTGTGCTTCATTCTTCTGAGTGAAACTAACTGCTCTGGTTACTGTTACAGGCTATTCAGCATGCTTTATCTTTCTCTGTGATATTTTTACTGACAACATAGATAGTTTTTTTGACTTTAAAAATAAATTTTAAGATGGTTTAGTGGTAGAATGTTCGCCTGCCATGTGGGAGACCCGAGTTCAATCCTGGCCTTGTACCCCACCCCCCAAAAAAACAGAAAAACTTGACTATATTCCTTCAAATGCCAGCACTCTTTTTTTCCCTCCTGAGGTGAATATGAATATTAATTCTTCCCCATAGATGTTCTATCTTTGCTACTACTTCATGTATTGTTCTTTGTTTCTGGGGGAAAGGAGAAGGAGTGCAATAAATTTGTGTGCGATTAATGCCATCAGCACTATGCATGTGTGCACACATGCTGGCTTCCTTTGCTATCAGGCGTTACAAGTAGTAAAGGCTGAGGAGCTATATGTTCATTTGCCTCCTAAATATGGATCATACATAGTCTTGTCATTCCACACTATAGTAAAAATTGTCATTAAAATAACCTTTTGAGGGCAAGCTTTTGATAGATTATAAATCTAATGGCCTCCATAGTTTTTATATACCAAGCAAATTAAGTTACATAGCAACCTTTTTTAAATTAATGAAAATACAACTATATTACTTCATTACTTTAACTCATATTGCTTAGACTGATAAGCTTTTAATTGAAACATGTTAATTTAGAGTTAACCTTTTTTCTAAATATTTGGTTGCATTTTACTTTTAGAATAGGCGCTCTTTAGCTCAGCCCAGAGTGGTCTGGTTTGCTAATTTAACAAACATTTACAACTCTGTTGAGTCCATTCCATCTGTTAAATACCAACTGACAGTACTCCTTAATCTGTTGATAAAAAGCCACGACTTTTCTACACAGAATGCTTACTACCACTTACTGATCTTATTTTTGCTAATCTAGGGGTAGATTGATAGATTCCATAAATCAATTTGTGGGCATAGTTTCACTTGATGCCCCTTTTGAGCTAAGAAAAAAAAAGGGGGGTGGGGGGTAGGGGCTTGCTTTTCCTCTTTCTCCCCTCCTCCCCCATGGAAATAGATTTATTGTTTATTATAAAAGCAATACAGTTAAAAAGGGAAGAAAATGTAATCCATTGTAAAGTTAAGCAATTGTAAACTTGAGCAATTTAAAAAGGTTAAAGAAAAATTTTTCAATTAAAAATCATCCATCTCTTACCACTTATGCGTTATCATTACGAATATTTTTGTCTGTCTTTTCAGACTTTTTTGTTTGTATATATAAACAAATAGATTAGTCTCATTTTTATTTTAGAAATATCTGTCATCCTGTTCTGTTTTGTAGCCAGCTTTTTTTTTTTTTAAAGAATGTATTACAGTCATTTTTGTATAGCAGTATATGTGAGGATTTTTCTGGTCATTGTTCTTTCACTATCTCCTCTCAATTTCTAGTTTTTATGTTAGAATTTATTATAGTGCAAGACAGTCATCATGACACCTTTTGTTAGGGTATGCATCATCTTAGTTTCTCAGTTAAAAAAAAAATCATTGAATCGTAGTTGTTCTTGCCAAAAGATAAAGAATGAAAAAATTACGTTTCTTTGAGATTGCTGAAATTTGTCCTATAAATGAACTGTTTAAGAAATTCATTCCAGTGATCAATTATTTCAGTACTTTAATTGCATTAAGATTCAGATGCAGGTAAATACTTCCTATTTCTTATCTTTGGTGAGAGCTTGGTGGAGTGGGAGAGATTGACAGTTTTCTTGAGAATCGCAGTTAGATGTGCATTGTCCACTGTTTTTCCTATGCTGAGGCTTTTCCCTGGTAGACAGAAAAGGGAGATGGCAGGAGAAGCTGGCTAGTAACAGGTACATTGTGAATGAGTGCCAATTCGGGTTCACTGAGGGATAGTATATGGCGTTGTTGTAAAGGCAAATTTAAACATAAGACACAAATCGAAGAGTAGACCATTTTTGCATTTGCCTGTATAGGTAAGTACTGCTGCTGTTCTCACAACCCCCAGAAATGCAGAAATGAAGAGATTTATTTCCTGCTTGATTACTCTTGTGCAACAAGTCAAGGTTACTAAGAACTCTGATATTAGTTAAAATAGTTTTGCATATGTACTATTGTTGAACTAAAACCCGCTTTCCTCCAATATGCACATGTGCATATGGACATGCACATTTTAAAACACCCATAATCTTCATTTCCATGCTATCCCCTTTATCTACCAAGACTTGTACTAAATGTAGAATAATAATGTATCAGTGTAGGAAAATGATAACAGTGAACACTCATGAGCATTTATTATGTTCCAGGTTCTCTTCTAAGTGCTCTACAGATTTACTCCTTAAGAAGGAAGCAGTATGGCCAACTAGTGCCATTATTTGTTTGATAGAACTTTGCAATTAAGCCTGTTGTTATTCTGAATCTGGTATGTATGAATTATTCCCAAGCATTAGAGCAATTCAAGACCCAGAGCTCAGCAACATGACCTTTGAGCCAACTAGGACTAATTTTTTCAGCTGCTAGCATGGGCTAACCAGTGATAATGGTTTAAAAAATGGAAGTTGTATTTTTTTTAAAAAGAGCAGCTAAAGAGGCCATGGCAATTAAGTGCAATACATGATTCTGAACTGAATTTAATAATGGAGGAGAAATGGACATTATTGGGGAAAATTAAAAAAAAAAAAAAAAGAATGTAGACCACAATGTTAAATTTCATGATAACTGTACTTAAGGTGAATATTTAGGTCAATGTCCTTGTTCTTAGGGTATATGCATGGTAGTATTTTAGTATTCAAGGAGCGTGTTATAAAATTTGCTCTCAGATGTTTAGAAAATAAATAAGGAGACAGATAGATGAGTGGGTGGGTAGTTAGATAGGTAAGTAGAAAGAAGGAAGGAAGGGATAGAGGGAGGGAAATAAATTATTTTTAAATAAAAAGTTAAAAGATACGGAAATTCTTTTATTATAATTCTAGGTGGTGGAGCCAAAGGGAATTGGGTAGAAAAAATTTCACAAAGAAAGTAATCAGTTGAGCTCAAACAGAGGGAAAGGTCCATATGAATAAAACAGATAGAAATAATAGCATGAAGAAATATTTTACATTAAAATTTATATAAAAAAGCAATTTTCAAATGTATACATCAAATACTAAGATTTGCACTTGTCTTGAAGCTCAGAATTTGAGAGCTGAGAATGACTTTAAGGAATCAACTCTCACAAGGTTCGTTATTTTATAGTCAAGGAAAACCAAAGCTCAGAGAAATTAATTGATTTGCCTAGAATCTCATGGCAAAATTAGTAGTAGGCCTTCCTTGAAGTATAATCTAGATCCTCTGACCTCTAGTCTTCTCCCCTGTTTCATTACAGTTCTCAATTCTATTAGTCTTCCCAGGCCAATTTTGAGCTTTTTTAGCTTGTTTCTTTTTCTGTTAGAAAGTGTTTGCTTATGCTCGCTTCGGCAGCACATATACTAAAATTGGAACGATACAGAGAAGATTAGCATGGCCCCTGCGCAAGGATGACATGCAAATTTGTGAAGCGTTCCATATTTTAAAAAAAAAAGTGTTTGCTTGTCCCCTGCACCTGAGAGACAAAAGTCCTTGAATGTGTCTAATGGTTATTCTTATCTAGAGCACCAAGGAGTCTGGCGCTGGAGCACTTAACCTAAGAAGATCTGGCACTTAGGCCTCTGGATTCTCCCCTGCCTGTCATTATCCTTGTTTGCATTTTTGGGTTGCTTGAACAAATCATTCCTTAAGAATCTGAAAGAAAAATTGTCATTAAATGAGTGCTTTCTTAAATATTAAGAACAACAGGTAACTAAACAGGTGAATGCCTTTGGTAATAATCCAAGTAATAAAAGAAAGAACAGTAGATCACTGAATGAATTTATAAAATGGATTCTTACAAAAGTGTGAGTAGCTGGTAGCCCTGTGATCTTTCTAGAAATATCTATGACTTTAAAGAAGAAGAATACTTAAATATATTTGTGTTTGATATAATTTTTAAAGTGAAGTAAGTATTTCAGTCAAGAGAGAAGGATTTATATTTGTACTGAGCAAGTAAGTCACCCTTACCTGGGGCACATTTAACTCCCCTAGGCTGTTCCAATCTCTTTCCTTCCTCTACTTGTTAACCCAAGGAAGTCCTAAAATCTTTCCTTGATGATTGTCATTAGACATAGAAGTGTATTCTGCTCAAGTAAGTATGGCCATTTTAAGTTCAGGTTACTTATAAATTATAAACATATAAGTACAGGTCTGCCTTTATTTACTAATTGAATTAAGAGATGAAGAGTCAGAGAACAAAAAGATTTTGTTCCTTTTGCATGGTCTGGAGTTTCAAGAAAGTAAGGGAAAGCTCTGGTTATCACAGCCACATGCATTGTTAAAAGTTCATGCCATCATTGTGACATTTGGTGTCCGGCTTTCTCTTTGTAAATACCCTTTTACTTTACTAGTGCTGGTCTCAGAGCTCAAACTGTTTCAAAACCATAACATTTCTTAATGAGTGATTGATCTGTATTATGTGTCTAGCCATCAGTGGGATCTTGGGATGTTGCTTATATAAACTGTAATCCAATCTGATGCTGTGCATTTAGTTACAGTCTTTCGTAGACCTATTGGCGATACTCAATCCTCCTGGATTTGGGAATAGGGCTTATCTGATACCTTCAGGGGGAAAAAATCCATTCATTTTTCTCTCTTCCCCACTTAAATAACTCAACACATCTGGTAATACTGTAGGATCATTGTCCTTCCAGTTCCTCTGCTGCTCATATTGCTACAATATTTCTTAAGTATTTGATTACCTAAAGGGCAATGCGATTAAAAAAAAAAAGATTTTGTATAGGTTTTACAAATTAACCCATCTGTAGAACTAGAAAAAAATATGCTTTTAATCAGCAAAATTTCCATATCAACAGCCCTGCGTGTTATGCACTATGAATATAAATATAAATTTGGAGATAAATGTTCATGTGTTAAATTTTTAAAGCAAGTCCTTCTACAGATTAATGTAATTTGCCTGTAAAAAAATGTTTATTAAATCCAAGGTACCTGAGATTGAAGTATCTAGTTTGGGCCTCTATCCTTTGGCTTAATGTCTTCAATTACAAGAATGATAAAAGCTGAAACCAAATCCTTTAATTCAATCAGAACTATGCTAAATTTTAGGAAGCAAAGAGTGGGAATCGGATATAGGACTGCATAATATATAGGAAGTTAAATATACAAGATATTAAGACTTGGTAAGCTGCAGATGGGGTTGCCTTAAGGAATTCTTTTTTGCAGTGGCTGCATTGAATATGATAATAAATTCCACTATTTTGTCTTCTTGAAGTTTATGGAAACAACTCTAAATTGTACAGCAGCTCCAAAGAGACCATTTATTGTTTTCTACTTGTTTTATATTCTGAAACAAGTTCAAAGCTGTTGATTTTGATCAATTGAAAAAAAGTAGCCTGAGCCTTGAAGATAATGTAGGTTTGATGAATATAATTTCAATATTGTACCTCTTGTAAAAAATTTTCTTTTCATCTGCGTTTGACCCAGGGGCCCTGGGCACCAAGTATATCCACAGTGCATTTTAAGTACAACAAAATGAATACATTTGAAAGGTTAACTATTTTCTTTATTTTGCTTCTCTTTTTTGTGTTAAGAATGAAAATTAGCATTATGATGGTTCCCAGGATGGTGATATTGAAAAAGTATCCACCTGACAGAAATAAACAGGCAGGAAATAAATTGAGTTAAGATTTCATTAGTTACCTGAAATTTCAGCTTATGTTTAAAATGGTTATTAGTGGCTTATTGTGTATAGTAGTCAAATGCTGTGCTTACAAGATTTTTTTTACTTGAATTATGACTGAAAAAAATGAATCACAGCTTTAATATCCAGGTGGGCAGCAGTATTTGCTAGGATCTTTGCACATAACCCCATTTTTTCAAACATAAATTCTGTCTTGATATCAAGCCTTCTCAGGCGAAAATAGGGGTATATATTTTTAATTGTTTAATTTATCTTTCTTGTTTTTTAGGTTGTGGAACTCTTAGCAAGTGCTCTAATGGACTTGGTACAAGGAGTATACCATGAAAATTTTACTTCAACAAAGGTAAGGATTTCAGAGTCATTGTAAAGTGTTAGATTAAAAATCCTCAAGACAAAACTGGAATTAATAAACACAATGTCAATCTTGTTTTGTGTTTAAATTGTACATGACTTTTTTTTTAGCTTAATGTTTTGGCCACAAATGTGTGGCCATACGCTTAGTACATAGCAGATTTAGCCAACTGAAACAACCTCTTATTCTCTTGCTGGATTCACAGTCTGTTCAGTCTGCAGCAGCCCGGTAGACACTAGAATCCTTCTGGCTAGCAGGTAGCACTGTCACCAGGAAGGCAGGCTGGAAGAGCATCTTGTGCCAAGGCAGCTGGGCTCAACCTTTCCCTAGAGGAAGGGGCTTTCCATGTCCCAGAAGGATGGGCCATAATCCCAAGATGATTGGTTATTGTGGGGAGGGAAGGGGGACTATCATATATAGTCAAGATCCAGAATTTACTGCATTATTAAATCCTCTATGATAAGTTGGATGATTGTACAGTTGGATTATTTTGATAAATTTTATAGTTCTAGAATTAAAGCTTTTTGACTCATTTAGCAGGACATCTCAAGAAGGGTTAGGTTTTATTTCCTTAAAATGCAGTTATTTCGTTTCAGTAGGATATTGGATGTGAAGCAATTGCTTCATTGGCCACAACTGTCATTTAATGTAGTATACACTATTATAAGGGGTTCCGAGCTTAGTGTTTCATTATTCTAACTTCTTTAGCACCACATTAACAAGATTTCACTCATAGAAAATTAGAAAAAATATGCACGTATGCACATCTTAAGCTTTTTGACATTTCCATTTGGGAAAAAAAAAAAAGATAAATTTTACTGAAAGTGAAACAGGGCATGAAGCAAGTTGAGTGAGAAATTTAAAAGTATAACCCAGGAACCCTGGATGGTTCAGAGAATGGTTAATGAAAGTGAAGAATTGCACCTTGCACATTTGCTAACATTTGTTTCAGGGAACCACATTTCCTGCTAGGCATCTAACCTCACCCAAGCAGCTCTTCGTATATTGGAGACCTGGCCAGGATGTATGATCAACCACAGTGGGAAAGGATTAGGTAATTTGCCTAAATTCACACAATTTGTTAACTCGGATGTGAGCTCCAGAGACGTAGCTCATAACCCTCTCTTCTTCTACCTCTTACCTTAATGAAACTTGCTTTGGCAGCAGCTGTCTGCCATCCCTGAGATCCCATCCTATAAGGGATGATTACAATGACTTATTCAGGCAGTTGAGGCATTGTTTTCATCTGGGCTATTCCTAAGGTGTTTAACTTAGTTCAATATAAGATGTTAAGATTTTACGATTAATATTTAATTTTTAAGTAAAAGTGTTATTACTGTTAGTTTTAAGGTTCTTAATTTATCTGTTTTTACCATTTGTCCTCTGTAATTAACCCAGTTCATTAATAATTTTGTAAATGTCTTACGTATTTTTTATGACAGACACACCTAATAGCAACAACAATAGTAGAATTTTTAGTTAACTCTAAACTGTTAGCTTATTCTTTCTTTGTATATGATCACCTATGAAAAGGGTAACATTTGTTGGTATTCCTATTTTATAGAGGAACAGCCTGAATTCAGAAATGACAGATGGTTTGAAAAGCATTGTATCTGAACTTTGTTTTCAATTGTGTGCCTGGCAATGTCTTGACGTTAACCCAGGTCTTTTGCTTCCAAATCCCATGCTTTTTCTAATATATTCTCTTTCTTTCCTGGGGAATAGAAAAGAGGAAGCAGCAAAGTCTTAGAAGGATTCTTGGTCATGCATAACGACCACTTAGCAAGCACCAATACCTGACTTTTGTTCAGCTATAAATTTTACTCAAAGGACCTATACCATTGTTTTGTTCATCTGTCATCTTTCCCTTCTTCCTCTCCAAATACAGGCTTTTTAAAAGCTGTAGTCCCTTTTAAAGCAGGTAAATCTATGAATATAGTCAAACCATTTAAAGAATGATTCTTTTTTTAAAATGGAAACAAAAGTGCATATCGTAATTGAACTGCAGTGGTGGGAGTGCTTCTTGATACCTACGTTTGTGCTGGAGGTCCAATTTAGGCTAACCATATTTCCCTTCCTAACCAGCAAAAATCTGACATATTTTTCTGGCATATGCTTGCCATTGCAGTCGCGCTTCGGAACTTAGTTTTTTTTGAGTTGGGCCAGGAGGCAAGGCTTCATAGGCAGAGAAAAGTGCCTCCACATCGGAGTGTCGTCAAGGTTTAGTGTGCTAGCACAGCTGGGAAGCAGCCATAAGTGGGGGTCATGTGGGAAGGGTCTCAGTTACACAACCACTATAGCCTTGGGCCAATTCATTTCACAAAATAATTGCTTTGTGATTTAAAATAAGCTGCAAACCATTTCCAGGGATAAGAGGATACACAATAGCCTTCTGTTTACTATATAGCTACTTAATGTAGTGATGGAGAATCTGGATAGTACAAAAGTAGTTTTTTGGAGAGTATCTCTATCTATGTGACTAGGGTAGGTACATTAAAGCAAATGGAGGGAAGTTGGAACTGGATACATCAGAAATATTCTCCTCAAAAATATGAATGTTTATGTGATTTATGTTCATAATACTTAACAGAATATGGGTGTAAATTATGACCTTGTAAACATAGAAATTATTTAGGAAATCCATCCTTTGTTCTTTCCATTTAAAAATAATATTTTTTAATTTTAAATTTTGCATTTGCTAGTTTGTAAATGGTTTCTTTGCTAATAAAAACTAGTCATTGTGCTTTCTTTAGTATTTATAAGAAAATATTTCTCTTCCCTTTACCTGTTTTTTTTACATTAATTAATTGAAGAAGGAAGCATATTAAATAGAAAAATTATATTTTTAAATAGCAGTTTGTCATTCTAAGAGTTTCCCAGTCACCCCAGGGATCAGC
>PVIY010063435.1:0-10499 GCA_004026745.1 Myrmecophaga tridactyla | reverse complement strand
GAGTGGAGGCTGCCAGTACCAGGATCTCAGATTAGAAGAAGCATTTGAATGGTGGGGTGAAATGGAAATGTTCAGAGTGTCTGGGGCAGCAGATGAGGCAGTTGCTCAGGGCAAGGGGAGCATCTCACAGAGAAAGCCAGTTTAGGTAGCGTTATTGAAGCAAAACCTCCAGATACACAACACTTTGGCCCTTATCCAAGAACTTCATAATTAAGTAAATGGCTTCTCTCCTAGAGATTGAGCAGGTAGGGTTGCATTTCCTTCTAGGGTGGTCTCTCCTTCAAGACCATAATCCCTATTGAAAGGAACCCATCCCAAGGGCCCCAACAGGATGTCTTGTTTGCCTTAATCTGTTTGCACAAGAGAGCTCAACAGAGAGGGACAGATCTCAGTTTGGGGATGGATGAGAAAGACCCTGTTTGTAGTGAGAAATTTGCCTCCACATCATCTTTGGAGGCCCCAATCTGTTACAACTCTCTTTTTTCCATTATACCTTTCCCACATCCTCTCATACTCTCAGTTCTTCTAGATGTTGTCACCTGTTCCTCTCCTGCTGAGATGTTTGCTTGAATTAGAGGTAAAAGCCCAGGGCTCACTCCACTCCTGAAACTGATGCAAGATGCAGCCTGTCCTGGTTCTGGCCATCTACTGCTGCTGCCCCTGTTGCTCCCAGGACATTCCCGGTACAAGTCTGAGGTTGGACGGATCATGAGCAGATGGAGCAGATGGAGAGATGATTCTTGTTTTGGGTTGTTTGGAGACTGTTCAAGAATACCTAATTCTGGGAGAGCATAAGGGTGGAGAGACCTAAGGAGGAAAGGAAGGAGGATGAGACACCTAATCTTCTCTGATGTTCCTCTGGCTTATTTGGGCATGTTATGTGAGAGCAAAGAAAAAGATGAACATGATGGAGGGGATAACTGAGATGTACAGCTTGCTCTGTTATGAGGACTCATTTTCTGCAAGTGTGTGTTACCCTTTTCCTGTGCTAAGATTGTTGGAGCTAAGGGAGGCATTGAGGCTATTGTGACTATGGAACCTCGGCCTTGTTACCCTTCCCTACCCCAAAAGCTAAACTATTAGGCTGGAGTAACAGGCTGAAGACATAGCCAGATTAACCACCACAACTAGGAAAACTATGGATGGGATTTCTCAGAGAAGGGCAGAGAACGTACATTTCAATTCTTAAACATTGTAAAAGGGAATCACGGCTAAGGCTGCAGGCCCAATTAAAAACTTGGGAAAGAGTCTTTGGTCTAGTATTCAGCTTCAAAATGGGAGTGGGCTAATGGAATTATGATAAAATGAATAAGCCTTACATAGACCAGACATTGTCCTAAGTGCTTTACAAATACATCTACACATATTTATAATTCTTAGAAGAACACTATAAGGTAAGTGCCATTATTATCCTCATTATACAGGTGAGGAAACTTCAGCACAGAGAATTTAAATAATTTACCCAATCTCAGAGAACCAAAATTGTGACTTAGCTAGTCAGGCTCTACATTAGATGGGTTTGGTATTTGAGTTGAGATAGTGTAAGAATAAAATTATGTTTAGCTTTCACACAAGATGGTATAAGAAAGGGCTGCAGGACAGCTCAAACCAGTCTTGCAGGGAGGGAAAAGAGAGCCTCTGACACAAGCCTAGAATTGATGCCAAATAGATAGAAACAAAAATAAGTTTAAATAAGTAATGGGTCAGGGTCACTGAAATGTAAAGCGTAATCAAAAGGGGGAAATTTTGGCAGGAAATTTGAATTAGACCATCCAGATAGGCTGTAACCTCTGAAGTATCCAATCAGTGGAGAAACAGGAGAGGGACCTGCATGCTAGGCTTCGGGAATACTACTGCTTCCGGTTGCTCCAGGTGCCAGCCACCATTTTTTGGCTGCATGCCCGTTCTTGCAAGATCATTAATGAAGTCTTTCCTCCTCGACAATCAGGTGAGCATTTATTCTCTTTCAGGTATGGCTTTCTTTCTAACAGTCAGTAAATGACAGGCAAGGGGAGAAGATTCTAAATTATACATCTTCTTGCTCTAGAACTAATCCTCTTCTCATCTGCATGCATACCCTCCCCCTACCCCACATAGCCTGGGGCTCTGTAGCACAGGGTCTAGAACAAATATGATACTTAAGGGCAGTTCATAGTCTTCTCACATATTAAATATATGACTTAGCAAAATATTTTTAATGATCAGAACCTCTGGTTTTTCAACTATAAAATGTGGATTATAATTTGTAAGATATCGTGTTTCTATGAATGCTAATTTTCAGTCCAGACTCTGGTGCCTCATGGTGTTGTTCTTGTTAATTTCTCTTCTTTGGTGATTCATAACTCTCTGTGCCTGTTATTGAGCATGGTGAAGTTGCCTCTACAGTGGGGGTACTGCAGAAAACTGAACCCCCTAACTCTATCCGCGAACACTCCTTTTCAGACCAGTTTTGTTCCCTCCCACGGAGCCCCAAGAAAAAATCTGCTTCTAGCCACAGGAACTGCAGCCAGATCTAGCCAGTACATGAGGTATGGTGAGGTAGGCACCACCAATAGGGGCTAGAAGGGAACTGCAACTTCCATTCTGGGAAATCAAGGGAAGTGTGACTCAAACCCATGGCAAGCATGGCAAGGCGATGTTCAGACAGAGAAGAAGAAGCCCCTGTTTAGAGGTCTTCTTGAGCACTCCAGAGTAGGGTCAGGCTCTTCTGACTCAAGTTCCCAAACAACTTCTCATGCCCCAACACACTGCCTTATGCTCATTATGCCTTGGCCATGTTATTACAGCTGGTGACATGTATGTCAGGCTCCATGGATAAGTGTGGCATGTGTCATTTTGTGGTCCACTTGTCCAACAACTCCATCCCCCTAAGGCACATGGAGCAACTACAGCATCTAGCCCAGGAGCTCATGGACAAGTATGAAGAGGAGCTTTCCAGGGTAAGTCTGGGACTGGGAGTCAAATAAGCTCAGCTTCTCTGGGCCCCATGCTGGGGATAAGTCCTGGGGCAGAGGAGGAGCTGAAGGAAGCACAACCCTGATCATTGAGATGTATTCTTTGTATGATGAGGACAATAGATGATTGTTTTTGGATTCCCAGTGGTAGCAACAGATTATAGAGAGGCTTATGTAGGGAATACTTCATTTATTCATGGATGAATTGGTGGGTCAGGATCCACTGGAAGATGAGGAGAAGGCAATTGAGGTATAGGTATAGAATAAGCAAAGGCTTGAAAGTGGGGTGACCAGTAAATGGAGGAAGAGAAGAGATTGAGTTAAAAAGTTTAAATAGGGGAATAATGTGGAGGGACTTGGGGGCCATGTGGGGAGCTTAGGATTGATCCTCTAAGTAAGAACAAATGAAGAGAAACTTTGCAGCAGCAGTTGTAACGTGGTTAGATTTACTTTTTGTAAAAGTCACCCATGGAGCTTCTGGGGAAGATTGATGGGATGGAATCAGACAGAAAACTGAATGCCTGCCCATTCATTGACTCATTAAGCCACCCCTGAGGGCACAGCTTTAATTAGAAAGGGAAAAGAGAACCTGAGTGATGCAGAAAAAATAATATGTATTAGAGATGACACTTAACACCCACACTTATTTGAAAGCAAATAAGTTAGTAGATATGAAAGTGTTTGTGGGCTATATGGAGCTGGGAGGGTAGGATGGGGAGAGCTGCAGGTGCTGAAGTTTGGGGGAATTGCCTGTTCATCTTTCCCATGCCCAGGTCAGTAAGTATGCACGTGTCATTGATGATGAGGATTACCAGGTCCTGGAAATGAACTATGTGGGGAGACCAGGATTCCCGGGGCCCCTTCTTCCTATAAGGACCCAGCTCTCAACTCGCCGCATCTGGAGCTGGAGGGCGCACAGAAGCTGCTGACCTAACTAAAGGCCAAGGGAGAAGATAGTGCATCTCAGGACCTCCTCCACCAACTCCAGAGCCAGGTACACGGATGGTTTGAATAACCCCTCCCGTCCTCAGCCTCCCATCTCATTTAACCTTACAAGTCTGAAAATTTCCAAAATTACTTCTTTCTGGGGGAAAAGACCCTAAACTGAGAAAGATGGGAGGCTGAGTTCAGTTTGGTCGACTGGCTTTCTTAAGAGTACTCAGTGACCCACATCTATGGCATCTCATTTCCTTAGGTGGCTAATGCAAGCCTCACGTTCAAGCTTCTGGCTGACTCTGACTAGCACAGCTTCCATGCTCTCCACTGGGAGGTAGATGTCCTCCAGGGCTGACTATATGAGTGTGAGAGAGAGAATGGGGGAAGGAGCAAGAACAGGCCTCTAACCACCTGGTCCACCCCTTCCACTGGTGAGGCCCTAGATTCAATTTCCCAAAATATTTTCTCTCCAAGGGCAGGGTTCGGAGTGTAGGGTTGCTATGGTATACTGAGGGAAGGGTAGTAAAGATCTTGATGGAGAAGACATCTTTTATTTTTTTGTTTAATGTATCACGAAGGAATGCGGACACTCTCACATGTGGGCATATTCACATGCATAGACAGTTTTACACACACTCAAGAGATACAAACACATCCATAATCAGACTGCACACTAATAATCTCTAGTCATGCAAAACCATGTCTGCTTATACACTTATGAACAGTTAGGAATATAGTCACACACTAATGTCTACACAGTTATGTTTTCAATTTCTGCTCTCTTTGGGCTGTGTGCTTCACATTTACTCATCCCTCACCTGCTTCCCTGCTAGGTGCTGAGGTTGAGACTCAGCACCCAGTCCAACCTCTTCCCTCTATTGGGTGGCTCCTCTGCACACAGGTGACAGGTAAGTCCAGGAAGATTTTCTGTTTTGCAACCCAGTGCATCCCAAAGTTCCCTGCCTCCACCCCAACAAGTTGCCTTGTGGTCCCAGCCCACTTCCTCTCCCTATATCAGATATATCCCTGCATAATTCCAGCCTAGCCCTGACAGGTCACCTCTTAGAGCTCCTCTCATGGGTCAAGTATGGCCTATACTGTCCTGAGCTTCTTTCAAAGAATCACAGTTTAGAAATTTCTAATTCCATCCCAAACCAAAGCTGTTTCTATACCTAGACAGAGCCTATATCAAGAATAAATTCTTCTAGATTTGACCCTCAGAATCCAATTTCCTGCTTACAAGAAGCTTAATTCCAGAGGTTGAGGCTTTAAAGGATATGCTAGAAAATGATCCCAGTCAAGGTTGAGGCTTGAAGTCAAACAGACCTGAATTCAAATCCCAGGACTGCCACTTAAGCTAGGTGATCTTGGAGAAATGAATTAACATCTCACATACATTCTTTTGTTATCTGTAAAATGAGAATAATTAAATATAAGAGAAGATCACGTGAGATTACATAGCAAAGTATGGGAAATATTTTAGGTGTTGACAAATGTTTATTAAATGAAAGAATGGCTAAATGAATCAATGTACAGATGAGTAAGCCCTGGCAGCCTGGTTAGGGAGGTAGGAATAACTTCTAGACAGTGGGAAGAGAGTTAAAAGTCAATAGGTGTAGATGTGTGATATAGATCCAAATGATTAGAAGGCCATGGGAGGGAGGGATGAATGTAGCTTGAACCAGTCAAAGAAGAGCCCTAGTTGAAGCTCAGCTCAGAAAAACAAGCATTACTGGTAAAAAAGCTCCTCAATGGCTATAGACACTCTATAGCATGTAAAGTTCATTTGCATGCTGTTCTTTATATTTTCTCAAAATCCCTGAGGACAATGTTAGGCAGGACTTAAGAGATGAAAATACTGAATACTGAGGGATAATATCAGAGACTTTCTGCAGTCACTTCATGATCATGTATCTTTCTGAAACCAGGTCTAGAGCTATGTCCTGCTATAGGACACCCACATCTCAAGGGTAGGTAAAGGCTGTGAAATCTAGACATAGAAAAGATCCAAAAAGAAAAACAGCTATTTCTTGATTGCTAAGTTTGAGACAAATACTGTTCAAATTGTTTTATTTGCATTACCTTGGTCATCCTGACAACCAATCCACCCTGACAACAAAAGGAGATTGATCCTTTTGTCATTCCTTTCTTAATCAGTTGAGTGATCTTGAACAAATTACTTGACCTTTTGAAATCCAGGTTCCTAATCTATGGGGATAAAACCTACCTTGCAGAGTTTTCACTATAATTAAATGAGATAATTTTCATGTAGTGCATACTAGGCACCTTTACTGTTGATTTACTACTCTTATTGTTATTCTATTGATTATGTTTGTCAGAGTATATAGGAACAGAGAGATTGTAACTCAGTTTTTTTTTCATTCCAGAGGCCCTGTTCTTAATAAACACACTAACATGCATTTTTTTTAATTTTTAGCAATTTTATTGAGATATATTCATGTATACCATACAATCCATCCAAGGTGTAGACTCAATGGATTTTGATACAATCAAAGTTGTATATTCATTACCACAAAACAATTTTAGAGTATTTCCACTACTCCAAAAAAGAAAACCTCATATACACTTAGCAGTCACCTTTCAATCCATCTTTCCCTAGCCCTATATAACCACTAATCTAATACTATCTCTATAGATTTATCTACATTTAAAAAATACTAAAATATTACTAGCTGTAGTTCAGAGTTTTCATTAGGTGTATTTTTCTTATATACCACCCTATTATTAACACCTTGTACTAGTGGTGTACACTGGCTGTAGTTCATAATAGAACATTCTCATATTTGTACTATTCACCACAGACACTGCTCTCTGAACATGTGCAATGCTTAGTAGTATTTGTTACCCTATTTATTGCTGCACCTGATAATTCTGATGTGGGAGCTTGGCCTAGGTTCTTTGACTACTACTGGCTGTACAAGTCCTGTGACGACTTGGTACTGCATAAGAACTCTGAGGTGAGGAAGATGGGCTCTGGTGATGGCAGTGGCAATACTGTGTACAAAAACTTCACGTACTTTAACTACTATGGCACAAGTAACATGGCCAAGATGGATCTTTTCTCTAATACCCTGGTTCTGCGGTGGCCCCTGCCTGGTGCCACGTATAACAGCCATTTCTGTTGTGCTGGTGTGCCCTGGAAGAACTTAGATTTCTCTGGTGATGAGAAGGGGCTGTGTGTACTCTATGCCACTGAGGAGAGCAGGGGCAACCTGGTGGTAAGTCATCTCAATGCCAGCACCCTAGAAGTGGAGAAAACCTGGCACACCAGCCAGTACAAACCGGCCCTATCAGGGGCCTTCATGGCCTGTGGGATGCTCTATGCCTTATGCTCGCTGAACACTTACCAAGAGGACATCTTCTATGTTTTAGATACCACCAGTGGGCAGGAGCACCACCTCAGCATCCCAATGGACAAAGTGCTGGAGATGCTGCAGAGCATCAATTACTGTCCTTCTGACCACAAGCTCTCTGTCTACAATGATGGTTATTTAGTCAGGTATGACCTTACCTTCCTGACCTTGAAGCACAGACTACCAAGACCACTAGCCAAAAAGTCCTCTGGGGCTCGTTTTCCACTAAAACCTCTCAAACCCAATGTGCCCTTCAGGCCTGGAGATCCCTGGGCTGGGCAGGGCATTGGTGGAAGCTTATCCTCTTCCTCACCTCCTAGTGAATCACTCCCCAAAATGATTATTAGCTCTAATGATTGAGAGACATTAATCATGTCTGGCTAGTTCTTTGTATAATAAATTTCTCAATCAACACATTAAGGTTTCCCTTAATAAATGGTGTAAGTGGATTTGATTGGGGAAAACAAAAAATAAAACTTCAAACATCAGCTAGAAAATGTGACCCCCCCCTCTTTTTTTTGTTTTGGGGTCTCTTAGTCTATGTTTTGAATACTAAATCCAGATCCTACAATTCTAGGTTTCTCTGACCTAAGTTTAGAATTCTGAGGTTTTCTAACCTGAGAACACCTGGCTCCAGTGCAGAAGATGAAGGGATTCTAGTCATTAGAGTGAAATATGGAAGTTTCCTCTCCTGTTCCCATACTCTTATGGAATCCTTGGGGAGAAAGGTGGCAGGGTCTTGGCCTGAAAACCACTAGTTCTCTGTCCTTGCTCAATATTACTTTTGAGTGCAATTGAGAGGGGTGACTAGCTCTGCGTATGGCTCTAGGAAGTTAGCAACTGATAACTGAGCCTGAGGAGGGTCTGACATGGATTGGGCTAGAAGTCCAGATGGTCTCAATAAAAAGCCCATTGGTGTGAGGGAGTCTGACAATCTATGTGTGGTCCCTTTGCTTGTCTTCAATGCATGGAGAACATATGGGCCTGGACTTTCTCCTTGTCTCTTTTTTCTCTGCCTGCTGTTTCTCCCTACCAGGTAGGTAGCTGGAGTGCTCAAGGATTCAGACCCCTGAAATCCTCACTGTCACACATAGGATACAAGAATATATCATACATACCATCTACACTATCTCACCATACACTTTCACACATACATAAATTCACAAATATGCATTCAGTTAGATATATGCATTCACATATAGGTATATGAGAATACACACAATATTACCATCCATACCCAAACAACACAGACATATATATATATATATATAACATATATATATAAAACATTTCAACTAATAGGAAATTCATGAGTATCCCAAATAAAAATCAAATGCCATCCTCCGAACTGCATGAAACTGAGAATCTGGCTTTTTAGTGGTCTCATTCTGTCCTTAGGAATCTTGCTAGTAATCACTTCTACCCCCACCTCACTGATTTATGGATGTTCTCTCCCTTAATGCTTTGACCCAAAGACAATCAGTCACTTAAGACCAAGCTGGGACAGTGAAATAAATTATTCTAAAAATCAAGACTGGAGGAGGGGGCCAAGATGGCGGCTTAGCAATGTGTGCATTTTAGTTCGTCCTCCAGAACAACTACTAGATAACCAGAAACAGTACAGAACAGCTCCCGGAACCATGATAGTGACCGGGCACACAGCGTGCCCAGGTCTGGACCAGCTGGACCGACTGCGAGTCTCTGGAACTGTGAGTTCCCCAAGCCACAGCGGCTGGTGCCCAGCGCCCCTCCCCCATAGTCAGCTTCCCGGAGGGAAAGGAAAGAGACTAACAGTAGCAGGGACTGAGTCCAACCAAGCACCAATTGTGGCATTAATAAACAAATTCTGACTACTAAAAATAGGCCCCCAGCTCACGTGAAACTGGTCAAGTCAGAGGTCGCTTATTGGGCTAACCGAAAAAGAGGAAAGGGGACAAAACGGGGGTTTTCGTGGCTGTCTCTACGGAGACTTGGCAGCCTCTGGATTCAGTGGTGGGACTTCTCGGGCTGCAACTGCCCCACGCATAGGCAGAAACAGATTGCTTTCAGAAACAGATTTGTCCCACCTGTGCCTTCCCCAGGGGAGGGGTGAAGCCCAACTTAGGTGGAATCCCTCTCTCAAGGAACTCAGACCCCAGGGCTTGGCAAATTGAAGCCATTAAAACCAGCCTACAACCTCTCCTCTGTCTCCACCACGCCCTCAGCAGGGAGAGCCTTCCAAAGTTAAAGAAGCCACGACATCTTTTGCTGGTGGGACCCGCAGGCAGACAAGCGCCACATACTGGGCAGGACAAGAAAAACAGAGCCCAGAGACTTCACAGGAAAGTCTTTCAACCTGCCGGGTCTCACCCTCAGGGAAAACTGACGCAGGTGACTCCTTCCCCCTGATAGGAGGCCAGTTTAGTCCGGGAAAACCCGGCTGGTGTCGGTAATACCTATGTAGACCCTCCTAAGGGTGGGGTGGGAAAAGGCACCTTACAAACATGACAAGAAACAAGAAAACAAGAACTGAAAAATTACCCTCTGTTAAACAAACCTTAAGCTAGAGGCCCAGAAAAAGCTAAACTGAAGGTCAAAGAACAGGTAGACAACAAACTCATCTAGCAACAAAACCCTAGGTAAGATAAGTGAAAGCAATCTCCAGAATAAACTAATTAAGGTAATTAAATGTCTAGACGCCAGCAAAAAATAGCAAATCACACCAGGAAAATTGAAGATATGGCCCAGTCAAAGGAACAAACCAATAGTTCAAATGAGATACAGGAGCTAAAACAACTAATTCAGAATATACGAACAGAAATGGAAAACCTCAACAAAAACCAAATCAATGAATTGAGGGAGGACATGAAGAAGGCAAGGAATGAACAAAAAGAAGAAATAGAAAGTCTGAAAAAACAAATCACGGAACTTATGGGGATGAAAGATACAGTAGAAGAAATGAAAAAAACAATGGAAACCTACAATGGTAGATTTCAAGAATAAGTACTTGGAATCTCAGGTAGCACATGAGATTTTGTTGGTTTGTCCAGAGTGATACCCTGATGAATCCCAGAATGATTTGATCAGTGACTGGAAAAGTATTTGCAAGCCCCCTTCAGGGAATGGTGAGAGCGGGGAGAAATTCAACTTCCCCAAGTTGAATTCTTGATATTCTCACAAGCAGTGTGGACAACCAAAGCTATAGGCTGAGCCCCCAGTCTTGGGGTTTGTTCATATGAAACTTAACCCCACAAAG
>PVIY010063434.1:0-10501 GCA_004026745.1 Myrmecophaga tridactyla | reverse complement strand
GCCCTGGCCCCCAGCCACATATGCGTGGATGTCTCCCTGTTTCATAGGGGGCAGGCGGGGTTCTGCAGTTTGTAGAGATGTTTCTTTGTGCTATCGCAGCTTTCAACCCACCTCTATCCGAAAGCCTGGGGTGGGGAGGGACAGGGCTTGGAGGGGCTCCTTTGTCCTCTGAGTGGCCCTCTCAGCATCCCCCCACGTGCTGATGCCATGCCCCACACAGGTCTTCCCAGTCTGTGGCCGTAGCACCCCACCTGGCCTGGCTCGTGGCGTGGCACATTTCTTTCTGTGACTTGACTCACGAGGACTGGCGGTCTACTGAAAAGATTCTGCCATCGCCACAGGGCCTCTTTGAGATTCTGTTACCCTCCCCTATGTGGACATTTTACAAATGGGGAAACTGAGGCCTAAGTATAAGAACGGACTTACTTGGGGGCATGCAGCCAGCTTATTTGGGGCAGAACTGGGATGGGCACAGCCCTTCTGCTTCCAGGAGCCCTCCCCACCCACATATATGCTGACTTGGGGTTTGGGGATTCGAGGGTGGGGGGGGGGAGAATTGTGCTTTTCCAAGGAAACTGAGAAAGATCTGAGCACCAGGGAAGGCCTCTCTGAGGGGGGATGTTTGAGCTATGACCTGAAAGGTAAGCAGGAATTAGCCCGGTGGAGAGGTAGGGAACAGCATTCCACGCGGGGAACAACATATAGGTGGCTCTGAGACAGAAAAGTGCTTGGCTCCTCGGGGACCTGTGAGGCCTGAGACCTGGCCTTGGCTGGAGGAAAGCGGAGGGTCCTCCCCCCTGCCTGGGGGTGCCTGGGTCACTCCCTGGGCCCCTCAGAGACAACCCCAGCTTGCAGGAGGCACTCAGGCGGCTGGCACGCCTCCCCGCTCCAGGGATGCTTGACTGTTGTATAATTCGCGTTCCTGTGCGCAGGCCCGAGGCTGAGTGTTTCATCTACAGGAACGCGCTCACTGGCCCTGAACGGAGCTCGAAGCTCCGCGGCACCAGATGCTACTAGCCCCATGACCAGGGTGTGCTCGCATTTCGGCACCAGGTCACCTCGTTAGTGGACGGTGGAACTGCGGACCCTGCTCAGGGCTGTCTGGCTGCAAGCCCGCATTCCCAACTTCTGCACGCACTAACAGAGATCATCCGCTCAGTCCTGCTCTCTCGGCCCCTCGCATGGCCCCTCCTGATCCACAGACCTCAGTTTCCCCATCTGTAGGGTGGCATGACAAGATCCTCCTGCTCACTTGAAAACTGTGCAGAGGGTCAGGCAGGACCAGGACAAGAGGTCCAAGAACTGGGAAGGGCCACGGAGCTGCCCTTGACAGCAACCCACTCCACCACCGGCAGCCTTCTCCTTTCCTCCCCTCACTGCTGCCTCTTCCAGGAGACTGCCTGGATTTCAGGGAAAGCTCCTTTCTCAATGCCGTCACCCCTCAGGACACCCCACCTCGCCCGATCCCGGCCTGGCTGCCCCTGGCCATGGGAGGGGAGAGCAGGATCCCGGCACACACTTGCCTGATGTCATAGCCGTACATGTCCTTCTCCGGGCGCCCGTGGACAATCCAGTGGGCCAGCTCCTGTCCACAGCCACCACCCAGCATCATTCCTGGCAGGGGTGCAGCAGCGGGTCTCCAGGCTGTCCCTAGGGCCCACCGCCCAATTCCATGCCCCTCCCCATTTCCATGGGCAGTATCCCCACACCCTCCTAACCCTGGATCTCACTCCTGAGGCACTGCCCACCTCCCAACGGGCTCCATCTCCACCCTGCCAGCCTGCCCCGCTCTCCTCTCTGCACCCCCTTCAGGGCCCTGCCACCCGCGTGGGGGCTCCGAGAACTGGAGATGGCCCCGATGGCCCTGTGGGTGGGCATGGGCACTGACTGGGCTGGGCTTGTGCCTGGGTGCTGGGATGGGCTGCCCCCTGCACTCACCTGCGCTGTTGAAGCCGCAGCCGAGGAAGAATCCACGGAGTTCAGGAGCCTCCCCCATCAGGGGTTTGTGGTCGGGCGTGAAGGATTCTGAAATGGGGGAAAAGCCTGAAGCTGCTGCTGGGCTAGACCCACCCGAGAGGGCAGTAACCAGGTCAGAGATCTGCAGGGGCCACCCCCATCCAGACACTCCTGCCCTTTAAGGCTTGCTTGGCTGCCACTTCCTCCAAGCAGCCCCCCTGGAGTCCTCAGCATTTGCCCCGAGAACCAGCCTCCAAAGCCTGACCAGGTCTGACCTTGCAGGTCCAGGTTTGCCTTTTGGGTGTTCCTGTTCTCCTTCTAACAAGGAGCCTCTTCCTGGCCATTGTCCTGCTGTGTCACTGCTGGGCGCCCATCTTTCTGGTCCCCAGGACTGTGAGCGCCTCGAGAGCAGAGACCAGGTTCATTCATTCACTCATCACCATGTCCCAGGCCAAGCACAGGTCCCAGGTCCCAGTGAAAAGTAGGTGCCTGATGCTTGCTTGTTGAATGAATGAGTGATTCTAAGTGCTTTGGGAGAGGGAGTAAGCCTCCTATCACTGTTTGCTTCCCACATGCATTGGGCCACCACCAGATAAGGTCGGACATCGGCCCTCGGGGATAACTGTAAACAACCTGGACACTGTTGTGCAGTCACAGTCCTGGGTTCAAGTCCTGCCCTAACCCCTCCCTAGCTGTGTGACCTTGGACAAGTCACTTTGCCTCTCTGAGCCACAGTTTGCTCATCTATAAAATGGGATGATAGCACTTTATTCACAGGGTATGAGTTAGCCCCCGGTACGGGCAGGGCCCAGGGGAGGCAGCTGTGAAGCAGACAAATACCACCCCTTGGAGTTTCCAGGAGAGCAAGGGAGATGGAATAAAAGCAAAGAAATGAAAAGGAGAACTTCCAATAAAGAAAATAAAACGAATAAAGCAGTTGAGAGTGACTAAGGAGCCGGTTGCTGAGGGCGTGGTCAGTGCTGACCCTCTGAGGTCCAGCCCCTGAGCTGAAGGAAGCAGCCAGCCATGGGGGAATGTAGGGAGAAAGCATTACCACAGTGAGTGCACAGGCCCAAGAAGGAGGGCCTCAGAGGCCGAGGTAAGGAGACACGTGCTGAAGCTCGAGGACGCATGCCAGGGCTGTGGTGTGGAGGCTGCCAGGGGCAAGGGTGAAGGCCGTAGCGGACATCTGGGCTGGAGATGGGGCAGCTCAGGGGAAAGAAGCGATGGCCAGGATGGCAACAAGAGGTGGGTCTGGGGCCACGCTCCTCGGTGCTCGGGGAGCAGTGTGGGAGTGCTGGGAATATTTCCAGGCCCAAAGAAGGAAGGAAGCTCTGAGTGACCTCCCAAGGGGAATTTTTTTTTTTCTTTTGCATGGGCATCCTAGGGAATTGAGGAACGAGCTGGAGGGGGCGTGCAGGGAGCAGGGATCTCCTGACTGCTTAAAAAATGACGGTGAGCAGCACGTGGGCGCCGGTCTCGCCTCTCCCGCCCGCCGCCTTGGCCTGCCCATCCTCAGCAGACTCCTGCATTGTCGGGGCTTTTCCGTGGTGGTTTTCCATGGCAAGGAGAAATGCTCATTTCCCACCCACAGCCTGCTGTCATGGCTGGCAACGCTAAAGCAGATATCCCCACGGGCACAGCTACCTCGAAATGGGCTTCACAGAAGCAAGGACTCCACGGTCTAATTAAAACGAAAGCGCCTCCTGGGGTTGTCCCGCCCTGGAATTCCTTTGGAACTCATGAGTCTCGTCATCCATCCCATGCAGCCAGGGCAACAGGGGGGGTGGGGGTTTGGCGGCCGGGGCTCGGCCCGGTCTGCAGGCTGTGGCCACCCGGGGGTTTATCTCCACCTTCTCTGCCAGGAGCCGCCATGGCCCGTGGCTGCGATGGACACAGAGGGCAGGGGCGGCTCCTGCAACCTCTCAGAAAAGGCTGCGCTCCTGGTGGCAGCAAGGACTTTCTCCTCTCCTGGGCTGGCCCTGAGGCGACTCTGTACCTGCCCGGCCTCTCTGTCCCCTCCAGCTCAGGACCCTGTGTTTTCCTGCTGGGCACCTGGCACGTGGTGGCTTCTCATTTGACTCGGCCTTCCCAAGTGGGTGCAAAGGACGGACATGCTTGCCAGCAGAGGCTGCTCTGCCCAGCCGAGCTGTACGCACTCCCTGACCCCCACTCCCCTCGGCTGGGAAACACTGAATCCATCAAGCCTCTCTCTGCATAGCCGAAATGTAAAAAGCCTTTTTTGTATTTGCTGAGATCAAAGAGGCTTTGTGAATTTTCCTGGGTGTCCTTGCCCGGAATGGGAGCTGGGCCGGGAGCTCTTGCCCAGCCAACGTTGTAAAGGCATGAGCGAGCCGATGGGCAGAAGCTGGAGGTGCTGGGTCACTGCTCACGCCCTGGACGGACCCCTCTCCAGCTCTAGTTCCGGGAATGGAGGACTGGCTCACCCAGCATTGCCCTGCCCTGCAGCCAACTCGAGCCCCATCGCCTCCAGGACCTCAGACCTCACCCCTGTGCTGCTCGCCCTGGGATGGAGCCTCCTGTGCCCAGGCCCGATGCACAGAGGGCTCAGGGCGGCTTCCAAGGCCCCGCCACCCAGGGACCCTGGCTCCCACCAGCCCTGGCAGGTGCCTCACCCATCTGCTGCCCCCTCCCCTCAGGCTCCCACTGCCAGCCCCCAACAGGCTGCTGCCATCACCCCCAGCACCTGGCACCAAATGAATGGAGCCAGTGTTATGCCTGCTCATGCCACACTCTACTCCCAGCTGCCCCTGGGCCTGGAAAGTTATTCCAGACCCTTCTCCACCTGCACCCAGCCTCTGAGACCCAGCTCAGTCAGAGTCTCTGCCCCAGGTACCCTCTCCTGCCCCGGGGGCCCCAGGTGCGGAGCTTTGCATGCACTGCTCTCCACTGCACTGCATGCCCCCCTGGCAGGGTGTGTGGGGACAGCCACGTCCCTGCAAGACCAGCTGGTGGTCTCGGTCTAACACTTAAGCTCTCCAGGTCAGAGCCGCCCTTCCCTTGGCACCAGCTACCAGGGCTGAGAGCAGGGGGCAAGGCTGATGGTCTGGGGTGCTACCCGGTGCTGCCCAGGACAGGAGGGGCTGCGGCTGGCCTCGGCCAGGGCTTACAGCTGGGTGAGGCTCGGCCCTTCCATTCCTCCCTGTCCCCACTGGACAGGTGCCAAGGCTGAGTCCTGGGGCCACTGCCAGGTCTGGAAGAGGAGCTCCCACTGCAGGGAGCATGCATCCCCAGGCAAACAGCTGCCCCTCAAAGCCCTGGTACCTGTCCTCATAGAAAGGACTAAAGCAATGGGTGATGAGAGCATGGGGGAGGCCAGGCGTGGCCCAGGGAGCATTCAGAAAGGGTGCTGCTGTCAACAGCAGTGAGCACCCCACTTTCCACTCCCCAGCTTCAGGGTCCTTCACCCACCTGGGCCACAGACCGTGGACTTGACCCCTGTCTTCTCCAACACAGGGACGCGGTTGATGGCCCCTTCGATGTGCTGGGTGAACACATCCCAGTCCAGGTCGAAGAGGCCGAAAGCAAACTTGTCGGACACCTGCGGGGACAGGCGGGGGACGGGTCTGGGGCCCTGGACAAAGCGTGCCTCCCTGGGACCAAGCGTCCAGCCTCCTAGGGGCAGGGTGTGAGGTGAGCAGAGCCAGCAGGGCTGGCCGAACTCCATTCTGCCTGGATGAGTTGGGGGGCTGTGGGCTCACCCCCAGGACCCCTCTGTCTCTCCTCCCTGCCTGCCTCCCAGCCTGAGTATAACACATCCCCCTCCCTTGCTGCCACCATGGCCCAGGCCCCCCAATCCCACACTGCCCTGGATTGTGCCCAGCTTCCTCAGCCCTCCTTCACTCCATCGTCCTCCCTCACTCTCAAGCCTTCCATGGCTCCCCATGACACATGGGATAAAATCCTTCCTCCGAGGTCTCACCATGGTCCACAAAGCTCCTGGATCCTGCCCACCTCTACCACTGACCACACCGAACGGTTCCTTGTGAAGGACAATCTTATATGACCTCAGACCCTTCCCTCTTCCTGACCTGCGCAGGTCTCGGCTCTCATGCCACCTCCCAAGGGAAGACTGTCCTGACTGTCCACTCTAAAGTGGACCCACTTCTCAGACTGGGGGAATGAGGGGCCCCCAAAGGGGCGGGGGTCCCGGGAAAAGGCCCCTCCCAGCTGAGACGCAGACTTCACCCCTCCCATACCCTACCCTAGGAGGAAGCCCCCCTTGGCCACTAGTGCTGAGGCCCACACAGGGACCCTCGGCTGCTCACCTCATCCCAGAAGATGGGGTTGCGCTCGTAGCCGCCCACGGACAGGGCGTCCCCCTGGAGGCGGAGGTAGACCGAGGCATCGTGGTCCCGGACGTTGGGCATGTTCTGAAAGGCGGACACCTCGGGGTCAGCCTGGCTCCCTGCCCCCTGCCGTGGTCCCCGAGACTCCAACGGGGGAATAGGTCCTCGACGGACCCTAGGGGCACTGCCCCCCACAGGCCCTTTAGGACAGAGGGACCTCCGGGTCACCACCCCATTCAAGCCCCTCCTTCCCCACATCCCGTAAAATCGCAGTAAAGGAGCAAGAGGGAAGCATGGACGGCTGGATGGCTGCTCCTGCCACTTCAGCTCATTGTTGCTGTAGCCGAGCAAGCAGGCAACAGAAAACCACAAAAGGCACAAGGCAGGAGAGGAAGAAGTAAAACTGTCCCCATTTACAGATGACACGGCCTCGTATGGAGAAAATCCTAAGGAACACACCCCAAAATTATTAGGGCTAATAAGTGAGTGCAGCAAGGTTGCAAGATACGAGATCAATATACGAAACACGATTGTAGTGCTATACACTGGCAAAGTCCATTCTGGAAATGAAATTAGGAAGACAATTCCATTCACAACCGCCTCAACAAATAACAAAATACTTAGGAATAAATATAACCAAAGAAGCACACGACTTTTGCTCTGAAAACTTTAACATGTGATTGAAAGAAGTTAAGTCCTACCCCAGCCTCCTAGCCAGGGGCTTCCAAAAACACATAGTTTTATTGCTCTTCTGTAGAATCCGAGTGATAATACCTGGTATTGACAGATTGTTGTTATAAAGTTTTTAAACAGCTGTCGTCTTGAAATAATAATATGAATGTCTTCACCTCTACTATCACTGCTACTCTAAAAACAAAACAAGCAAACCAGCCCCAGAGCTCCTCTAGAGGTGGCCAGGGAAGAACCAGACTTCCATCCTAGCAGGATCAGACCCCCACTTTCCCTCGCCCTCATTAGCCTGCTGCGGCCTCTCCATGCAGGACGCCCACTGCCCTGGCTGCCCCGCTGTGCCCGGCTCCCACCGCTGTCCCCAGCTCTAACCTCAGCCCGTTCTCATCTGTCTGCCTCTCCTTCTCCCCCTGTCCAAATTCTGTCTGCCCCTTCCTCTGGCAAGCCTTCCCGGTTGCTCCACAATCTCTTCCTTCAGGACCCCTGCCCCCACTGGCTGCACCACTCCACACCCTGCTGTCCATATCACTGCAACACGGCTACCCCATACTAAGTGCCCCCCGTGCACCAGGGACCATGTCCAGCTCTCACGCTGCACCACTCTGTTCCTCTTCGGCACAGCCCTGGACGGGAGGCACGCGTCCCCCACTCTGCAGGGAAGGAGAGTGAGGCTTTAAGGTCAACTGGGCTGCCCAGCCTGGGAAACGAGACAGGTGGGACCAGAGCCGGGGCTCTCCCCCAGCACGCTGCACCCAGGGGGCGGCCGCTCGTTCCCTCCTCACGACAAGCAGAAGGCGAGTCCATCAGAGGGAACCCGAGCCCACCCCACTTTGAAGGGATGCTGGGGCAAAGAGAGAGGAAGGGATGAGCCCAAGTATACAAAGGGCCCTGGTGGGGAGCTTGGGCTGGGACCCGGGCCTGGAATGGCTGACAGTCCTTGGAGCTGGGAGTCCCGGGGACAGCACGGCCCACTCTGGGTTCCCACCTTGAGCCCTCACCTGCCAGCCCAGACAGCCCAGACAGGGGGTGGGTGGACAGCCAGATACGGAGCCTACCAGCCCGCCAGTGTGCCTGCCAGGACAGGCTGCCAAACCCTGGGGCGCTTCCCATGCAGACGTGCTGACGGCAGTGGGCAGGCAGGCATGCAGCAGGCACAGGCCCGGGCACGGAGCCTCCCACACATCCCCCAGGCCCGCTGGCTGCAGGGTCTCCTTGGCGGAAAGGGAGATTGTCCTGCAGCCCGCTCGGGCAGGCAGGGGGTGTCAGAGGCCAGGCTCTCGTCCCAGGTCTTGCTGGCAGCCCGGGGGCAGCCTCAGGAAGGGCCAGGGCCCCAGCGACCCCATGCAGCAGAGACGTGGAGGTGGGTGGTGGTGGTGAGGAGCCTGCCCCCAGCCCCACAAGGGTTTTTGGGGCTCTGGGGCTGGAGGCTCCTCCCCTGTGCTCCAGGAGACGGAGCCTCGAGCTGCCAGCAGCGTGTGGGGTGCCCCGGCTGGCCCTGGAAACCACACCCCCAGCCTCCTCGCTTCAGATCTGACCTTGGACTTCACACCCCGGCACCAGCCCGCCTGGAGCCCACGGCAGCCGGCGGGCGACCCCTGGCGGCCAATGGGCGAACGGGCTCTCCGTCACGCCAGGCCATGCAGGCGTGGGATCAACCCTGGCAAACACAGAGTGGCTGTTCTTTATTCCCAGCACTGAAGCCGGCACGGGCTGCTCCGGGAGACCCAGGCAGGGGCGGGCCAGGGCCTGGGCACCCACCCAGCACACCACCATCTCCGTCCACGCCGCGGCCCAGCCTGGTGCAGCTCCCGCTCCCCTCAGGGACTGGACGGGCAGTCACATGGGGACCAAGAGTCCGGTAAGGCTGGTCCAGGCATCCCAGAGCCATGTTGCTGGGGCCCTAACCGAGGAGTCGTCTCATCTGACCGCTCCCCTTCCTTCTGGCTGCTTTGCTCTGAACTGTCTCTGGTGCCCATCCGCCGTGTTCTATGCACACCCTGTGTGCACACACTGCACACACAGACACACACTGTCTGTGTCTCCTGGCCACCCTACACATTCTTCAGATCTTCATCCAGAAACACCCTCCTCCAGGAAGCCTTCCCAGGCCCACCCAGGCTGGGGGTTCCTGCAGCCCTTGTGCTTCTCCCATCAGAGCCCTTATCAGTCTGTTCAGAAATTGCAGGTTTACTCGACTGTGGCCAGCACCCTCCAAGAACGAGATATTTTCCTAAGTTATAGTCCTGGTTTCTAGACCCACACATGCAATCCAGCTCATCCAACCACTGTTTGATTGAGGGAGGGATGGGGAAGGAAGGGTTAGATGAAAGAAGGGAGGGAGGGAGGGACAGATGGATAGAGGGATGGATGGCTGGGGGTAGATGGATGGAAGCTGGGATAAAGGGATGGTGGAAGGAAGGAAGTGAGCTGTTTCCTGCATGGGACAGGGCAGGAAAGCTACCAGGGGCTGGTGGAGGCAGGCTGAATGGGGACCTTACAAAGATCTTGGAAACAGTCCATCAATAAACAGTTTAAGACTGTCTCTCCCCCATGCTGCCCCAAAACTTCAGCTGAGCCAAGTTCATGCCTGGGTTTAGACAGTGCTGTGAGCAAAGCTGCAGAGGGAGATGACAGGTGGAGGGCTGGAGGAAGATAGGGACCAAGGGAAGGATGGAGGGAGGGATGAAGGGGTGGAAAGATTAAGGGATAAATGGAAGGAGGAATAGATGTAGGGAAGGCTGGCTGGAGGGAGGGAAGGAGGAATAATTGGAGGGCAGAAAAGGGAGGAATGGACAGATGGATAGTTGGCTAATGGCCAGGGGTGGGGGGATGGATATTGGGAGAAATGAATGGATGGAAGCAAAGAGAGATGGCCAATAACGAAGAACCTACCTGCCACCACCACAGAAGAGAAGACGTGAGAGTGGGTGGAGAGGAGAGAGGGCAGGGGGCACAGAACTCCAGAGCTGAGGAGGTATACTCCAGGCCTGCTGGCCTCCCAGGGCCGAGGCTGATCCAGGGTTCTCGGGGAGCCTCTGAGGACAGGGAATTAGTCACCCCCACGCCCAGACAGGCACCAAGGACACCCTGGGGAGCAAACCTTCAAGGAGCCTGAGATGCCCGGGGGACAGAATCCACAGACAGCCAGACTGGCTGCACCACGCAGGACAGGCTGGGACTGTGGTTTGTCCCAGAATCGCAGGCACACTGGGGCTTCTTCATTCAATTCTCAGACACCCGAAGCACCCAGCATTATGCTCCCATTTCACAGTCGAGGTGACTGAGGCTGGGGCAGTAAGGAGGCCACATGGGTCCACAGGGTTCAGAGCCCGGCGGGAAGCCCTCAGGGCCTCTGCTCACCTGGATGCCCTCGATGCGCTCGGTGACGACATAAGCATGGTGCATGGCCACCAGCGGCACCTTGACTCCGGCCATGTGCCCCACGGCGCCGGCCCACACCCCTGCAGGCGGAATATGCACTGGTCAGCATGCAGCGCTGGGGGACAGAATCCCTCTCCCAGGTAGGGCAGCCAGCCAGGTGGGCA
>PVIY010063433.1:0-10501 GCA_004026745.1 Myrmecophaga tridactyla | reverse complement strand
GCTGCAGGTGGGACCCGGGGGACCCCCCCAGCCCTCCTGCCCAGGTTGGATCACCGAGGTTCCCCGGGTGGGGTCTGCCTGGGAACCCACAGCTCAGAGATGCTCTCTGCACGTGATTGGCTGAGAGCTGCGTGGGCGGGGCTCCGGCGGCCCCGCCCATTCGGCCCGATTGGGTTCGATCCCCGAGGGCTCTCCAGCTGTGGGCGGGCCAGGGTACACCACCCACCCACCCCGGGGTGGAAACCGAGGCGGATCCGAGGCAGGGACGGAGAATGACAGATGCCCTGAGCCTCTCGGGCCTCCGGACAGCGCCCTCTCCTCGCTTCCGCCCAGCGCCCGGGGAGACCCCATTTTAAGCAAAGCTACAATATAGAAAGTCTGGATTTACAAGGAATGCGGGTGACTATTTGCTTTACGTTAGCGTTCTTCACTCTACAGAGCGGGTCACCGACTACGTATGATATTCCTTCAGGTCCCGGGGGCCGGGGCGTGAGCTTCCATTGCACACTTTTTTGAGATGGGCAAAGAAGGTGACCCAAGCACTGCCTAGAGCAGAATGCTCAGCTCAAGGGGCAGCCTACTGCAAGGAAATGGTTCTGTAATGCCCATGCTTCTACCGTGCTGGGGATGTGGGGGCCCTTTCCAGAGTGCCCACCCCCCTTTTTTTAGGGGGTGTGCCCTGTGGCCCGAGAGGACCGCCACGGACTTGTGGTGTCCAGGTGCCACCTGGCGGTCAAGGTGGGAACTGCAGGCCCGGGCTCGCGCGGACCCCAGGGTGTGCAGCGCTGTTCCCAGCTCAGTCTCGTATTAATACAAAGCTTCTTTGCACGGGGCAATCTCAGAACGCAGAATCCTGGAATATTCCCTGCCTCCTGGCTTCGCTCTCCCTGGCTATGAGTGGCAGGGCTGGAAAGAGCTGTTCTGAGGGGAGTGGAGGGGAAGGGCGAGGAGGGTATCTTGGGGAGGGGCTGGGGGATGGAAGGCACGCCTATGAACAGTGGTGGGTGAGAGTTGGGGGAGTCGGGGATAGGGGTCTGCCCAGACGGGGGGGGGGGAGGGGGAAAGAGAAGGGAGTTAGAAAGCATGGAAGAAGCTGGAAAAGCATGGAAAATATTGCCAACGTGGCTGAGAAATGAGCTCTGGGAGAGCCGGAAAGGGGTGTGTGCTTGGAATGAGTTTTAGGGAAGAGAGCCTGGAGCAGGGAAGGGGGCTGGCTTGGAGCTAGGACCCCTGAGAAGGAAGGGAGAAGTAAGTCCTGGTAGAATGCCGTGCACACAGTAGGTGCCTTAAAAGTGTGAACCAATGATCAAGAGATGAAATAGCTTGGGGAAGGAGCCACTGGGGGACTCTCAGCAGAGGGGGCACGGAGGGATGGAAGGGAGGGCAGGAGGCAGCCCAGTTCTCAGCCCAGCTCCAGGATTTGACCCTCTTTCCCACCCCACCGATCCCCCATCCCCTGCCCCACTCACCCCTTCCCTGCCTCTCCTCTCCCACCACCTAGCCCTGGGGCATTGAGCTCTCCCAGCCCCACTGCACCTTCCAGAAACCCCATCCTCTCTGCGGTCTTAAAGCACGGCCAGCCCCGGGGGACAGGGAGCAAGGGGCCCCCCACAAGCACACACACAGACACACACACACACACACACACACACACACACACACACACACACGGGTGGACACGACACAGGTACAACAGGGCCGCGGCTCCACAATCCAGGAGCTATTTATACTATCCTCGGCATTCAGGGCCCAGCCGGCACCTGAAACTGCCCTAGGGACAGGCCTCTCCTGGCCTGGCCGGGGCCAAACGCCTCGGCCTCCCCTCTCCTGGGCTGGGGAGGGGGCGACCTGACTCCACTCCAGGCACTGCCTCAAAGAAAACGGCGGGCCATGCCCACCTGGCGGGCCTCTGGAGGGATCTGCCCACCTGCCCGGGGCCAGCCTGGCTCGCGCGCCCCTCCCCCAGACTTCTTCAGTATCAGCAAGTCAAGAACGAAAGAGGCAAAGCAGGAAAATGGCTCCCAGAGCCCCGCCCCCCAGAGCTGGACCGGAGGGGGTGGGTGGGGCTGGTACTTCCTAGAAACGGGGCCGACTGAGTATTGGGACCACCCCCCTCCCTGGCCCACCCTCAGGGACCTCCCATCACGCATGACTTAGAGGGGTGGCCGGGCCGGGCATTGTGCATAAAATGTTGAGGGCATGGTGGGGACCCGGGCCCTCGGCCCCCTGGGCCTCCCCTGGCCCCACTTAAGCCTTCAGCTGGTGCCACTGGGCCACAGGCTGCCGGGGCCGGGCGATCATGTCCTTCCAATGCTTCACCTCCCCGGGCCCGCTTTTCCAGGACAGGTAGATCTGGGGAGAAAAAGGGAGAGAGGACAGCATTAGCAGCATTGGTTTATGAAGCAGTACCCCCAGCCCGCCACCAGGGGGAGACACCCTAGCCTGTGATCCTGGGACCCTCCAGTTCTGCCCCAGTAATGTCCAGAGGCCCCCTTCCCAGCCTGACCTGTGTGTTCCTGGTTGGGCCTCCCAAATTAGACTCCCCCTACTAATTGACGGGGGTGGGTGGGAGTGGAAGGTGGGGGTGATGGCGATTAGGTCCCACGCCCTTCCCTGCCCCGCCTGCTGGACACTGCCTGAATTACTCCCCTGAATTACTCCGACCCCGTCCACTTCCTGGGCACTGCCCTCATGCCCGGCCCTGAGCTCGTTGCTTTGATAACACATATACCACTGGGTCTTTACCTGTGAGATAGGTATGTAGTTATCCCCATTTTGCAGGTGGTGGAACTGAGGGGCCGAGACTTAGGAGACTGCCCATAATCGATACGAGGCGCAATTGGATTTCAGTACAGGTCTTTGTGGGGCTCTCCACCACCAAGCCCAGGGCCTGGGCCTTTGCGTTAGGGATGTCACAGCCTGGTAGAACTGCTCGGGGACGTCCCTAAGTACCCCCCGTCCCCTCAGGGCTGGTGGGTGGTTAAGAGTACAGGTGTTGGGGGCCAAAGAGGGGTAACCCAGATTAGGGGGCGTTCTGCAGGACCCCTGCCATCCAATGCTCCCCCCAGACTATCAGAATCATGCAAAGCAAGGAAAGGCTGGGAAATGGCCACAGAGTAGAGGAGACGGGGCAGGTGTGACAATTAAATGCAGCGTGGGTCCCTGGACTGGGGCTTAGAACAGAGAGGACATGAGTGGAAAAGCAAATCTGGAGTTTTAGGTCACAGTAACATGCCTACATCAGCATCTCAATGTCATATGAGGACGATGGTGGGGGAAACTGAGCTAGGAGGACGTGGAATTCTCTTAACTACCTTTGTAACTTTTCTGGAAATCTAAAATTATTCCCCCAATAAAATAAAAGAACAAAAAAAAAGAGTAGGGACAAGCCCAGATCTGTCACATACTAATGGAGTGGCCTCTCTTGGCCTTGATACCTCCTTTGTAAAATGGGGTGCTGCTAGCACTTGCCTCATGGACAGGTACGTGCAGGTGGGAGACACAGGCTGGCCTGCTGGCCATCCCACGTGGTGAGCTCTCTCAGTCGGCGGCTGTGGCCCTCTGAGGCTGCTTGATGGTGCATCTCTAACCAGGCCCTAGAGCCCTAGGGCCTCTGTGTGCCCACCCAGCTCTGAGACTGGCCGACGTTTGCAACCTCAGCTCTGTCACTTGCTGCTTGCAGCCTTGGGTGCTGCTGGGGAGACCACAGCTTCCTGGCTTCCAGGGACTGAGCTGGGGCTAGGGATCAGGTGGGTTCAGAGCTTCTCCAGATCCCTAAGCTACCCAGCCAAAGCGGGAACAAATCCACTCTCGCTTCTGTCCAGCCAACAGAAGGTAGGAGCTTTCCGTAAGGAGCCATAACTGGCACCTAAGGAAACCCAACCCTAACAGGCTAAGGGTCAGAAGAGCTTGGAAGTATACACGGTTACTTGCTCTTGGCTTGAGCTGGTGAAGGGGGCCCAGCAGGCCCCAAGCCCTGCCGAAAGCACAGGCTCCTGCTGGGGTATGGGGGCTGCAGTCCTGGGGGGGTCTGTCCCACCCGTGTCCACTCTCTGGGCCACCCTCAATGGCAGGCAGGCTGCCTGCCTTTCCCCAGCAGTTGGGTTCACTTGTCCAAGGGATGCCTCCAGCTCGGCCCCATTTCCTGTCGGTGCCCTGGTGACTCCTTTCTGTCTCCCCCCCGTAAAGGGCAGTGACACCATGTCCTCCCTCACTCGCTCCTGGAAGCCCCTGCCCTGCCTGCCCCACCCCTCTGGTTCCCTGTACTGCACCTGGTCAAACCACCATGTCTAGAATGGACACAGGGGCCCTTAGCAGGAACATTTAAAAAATAACCTTTATTATAATAGTGGCCAACAGATTCATTCCAAGGCCTATGCAAAGCACTTCACCTGTGTTTTCTTATTTCGTCGTCCCTAAACCCTGTGACTAAGGACTATCTTATTCTCATTTCAAGAGGAAGAAGCAAAGCTCATAGTTATAGCTGCTAAGAGGCAGGGTTGGATCCGAACCCAGGCAGTCTGACTCCCTAGCCTGCACTCTTAACACTAAGCCATCAACACAGGAAATGGATATTTCAAAGTAGAAAAGTGGAAGGGTTTATATCACAGAATCACACCCTGGAAAAACTCAGGACCAGGCATGGTGTTTTTCTTTCTTTTAGTTGAAATGTACTAAGTAAAGCCACTTTCCACAAAGGGAACTATCAAAGGTCTCCAACAATTCTTACGCCACCCTGTAACGTTCTGTAGGGTCGGTATTAGTAGCTCTGTTTTAGAGACAAAAGCTCAGAGAGGCGGAGCGCCTTGCCCAAGGTCACACAGCACCCAGTGTAGTGGCAGGTGAAGTGGGAACAGAAGTCAGGTCCTTAGAGTCTACTGCAGCTCTCGATGCCGCCCCACCTGGCTGGCCCTCTGCAGTCCAGACCCTAGGTGACACTGCTCTGAGGTCTTTGTCCTGTTCTGGAGTCTTGTCTAGAAAACCTTCTTTTGGAGATCCATGCCACTTCTCTCTCCCACTTCCTTCTTTCCCTGCCTTTCCGAAGCTCACTGACCCACAGGAGGGCCCAGAAGGAAGGAACCTCAGGGGAGAATCATGTCCAATCCCTCACTTTTCAGGTGAGGGAAAGGGGACCCAGAGAGGGGAGAGGATGAGCCTGGGGTCTCAGTGGACCAGGTCTGCACTCCCAATCCTGCTGCGGGGCACCCCTGGGCGTGGGTCCTCCTGCCTGGCCCTACCTTGCCAATGACGTCGTTGCGGCTGAGCTTGTCCTTGTCCATGACAGTGATAATGATAGTGGTCTCCCTCAGCTTCTCCGTGGGGATATCGAAGGCGAAGGACTCATTGAAGATGGGGTTCAAGTTCCTCTTCATCGTCACCGTCTTCTTCTTCTCCACCCGCTTGTCCTTGTACATCAGCCACACCTTCACGTAGGGGTCTGGCCGGGGCAGAAGGGGAAGTGTCAGAGGGGCAGCGGGAGGGCCCCCAGCCCTTCCACGTCGGAAGCAGGTCATGTCCCCAGCCCGCCTGCCCTTGGCCAGGAGGGGCCCCAGCACCTGAGGTCCCCCCGATGTCCATGGCTTTGAGGTTTCGGGCTTTGATGATGTTCACGATGATGGAGTTGGCAGAGGGGTTGTAGCAGAGAGACAAGAGCAGCTCCCCTCGGCTCCCCTGGTGGGACAACGGGAGGGTGAGGCGGGGCCATGGGGAGGGGTCTGGGGACTTGGAGCGGGGAGCGGAGGCTGGAGAGCTCTCTGGCTGGCCCTGACCCGGGCGCCCTCTGTCACCTCCTGTACATCTGTCTCCAGGTGACCATCTCCTCCCCTGGCAGGTCTGTGCGTCCCCCACCCCACCCCCAGCGCGCGCCCCGCCCCCTGCAACACCTGCTCTTTGAACAGAGCCCCGATTCTTTATTCCAGCTCGGGGCAGAGGGGGGGGCGTCTCCCCAAGGGCTGAGCACCAGTCTGCAGGCTAGCTAGCAGGAGCCCCGCTCCATCGGGGGTCCGTCCATCTGCACCCCACCCCCACCCCTCCTGGACATCACCCCCGGTTTCCAAGTCTGAGAAGGGCCTGGGACCAGATCCACCAGCCCCGACCCGCCAGGAGCTCACAGAGGGAGGGGGGCTTACACTCCCATCGCTGCATGGCTTCAGATCCTTCCAGAAGGTCTGCATCTGGGTCAGGTCCACCTTGTTGAGGGGGATGGACACCTCCCCGATGGGGTCGTTGCGGCTGAAGCGGTCGTAGTCCAGGACCTGGAGATACAGCACCCTCTGTACCACCTTCTCGTAGGGAAAACCTGGGGGCAGGGGAAGATCAGCGCAGGTGAGGAGCAGGACCGAGTGGGCTGCAGGGGGCCCCAGGAAAGGCTAGGTGCCTGGGCAGGACGGTGCCCCCCCCCAACCTGGGTACAGCTGGACAACAACTGGCATTGGAGAGTTAGCAAGAGCAGTCATCATCTCATTTGCCTTTCTCAACAATTCCCCGAGGTGGGTGGCATCTTGCCCATTTCATGGATGAGGAAACTGAGGCTCCGATGGCCTAAATTACTTGCCCGGAGTCCCATAGGAATAGAAATGGGACTCAAACTCCATCTCATTCACTCATTCATTCATTCATTCATTCATTCATCATGTCTCCAACTTGTAGCTAGGAAGCAGCCCCCTTGCTCTCTGGGCAGCTTTGCTCTACCGTCCTGAGACAAGCCTGGACACATGGCTCTGTCTAAGATGGGCATGGCTGCCCAAAAGCAAGCCCCACGGGGTTTCAGGGGAAGCATCCTGGAGAGGGAAATGGCAAAGGTACAGAAATAGGAGAAACACATGTCCTGTGACTCCCTTCCCTCTGGACCTCTGTGCAAGGCATCAGCCAGTCCTGTCGGTCCTTCCTCCTGCAGCTGTCCCCACATCCACTGCCACCTCCCTCGTCTAAGCCACCAGCACCTCTTGCCTGGACCATCACAACAGCCTGCTAACCATCCTCCCTGCTCCACGCTTTTCTCCTAGAGTCCATTCTCAATACAGCCACCAGAGTGATCTTTTAAAAATAGAAATCGCATCATGATCCCGTTCGGCTTAAAGCCTTTCAACAGTTTCCCAGTGCACTCAGAATAAAAGCCGTGAACCCTATCTTGGCTTCAAGTCCTTTCACAACTTGGCCTGCTGTTCTCTCCCTGCTCATCTCGTGACCGCTGGGCTCCCGCCACTTGGCCTCCTTTCTGGCCCTTTGTACCCTGACTTTTCCTGCCTTGAGGCTTGGCACAGGTTGGCCACCCACTACGTGGCTTATTCTTCATCTTTCAGGTCTCGGCATTCATCCTTGATACCCCAGACGGGGACAGGTCCCCTGCTGCACAGTTTTAGCACTTGCCCTTCGCAGCATGTATCCAAGCTGTAATAAGACTTAGCCACCTGTTTCCTCGATTACTCTCTGTCTCTCCCACTAGGCTAAGATTTCCAGGAGGGCTCCTGGCCACCAACCGCTGATCCCAGCATCTGACCCCATCTCTGGCATGTAGTAGGCACCCCAGAGATGTTTGTTGAGTGAATAATTAATTGAATGAAACACCAAGGAAATGATCCATTGCAGCAGTGGGAGTGTGCCAAAGGAAAGGAGCCTGGATGGCATGGGAGCCAGGGAGCCACTTGACTTTGGGAGGCTTTATCAGATGAGGGTAAGGGAGCAGGAAGGAGAAGGACATGCCTCAGCCCAATGGGTGGAGAAGGGAGAGGAAGAGAAGGGAAAGGGAAACGGAAGGGCTTTGGAGGATTCAGCACCTTCAGCCTGAAGACTCTGGAAGCATGGAGTAACCTCTGACAGAAGCAGGAAAGCACGAAGAAGAAACACGACATTCTTCCAACCCCCATCCTTCTGGCATCTGAATTCCTTTAGGGTCCCCTTCCTCATATTGAAGGGGACTGTATGTGGTTGAATTGGAGTGCACTGGGGACCTGGCCCAGGTGACCTTTGGCAGTTATTTAGGTAAAATAAATTAGCCTCTTGGGCAAAGAGAAGAGGCAGTGCCTATCTGGCAAACTCCTACTCATCCATCAGAACCCATCTTGAATGGCCCCTCTTCTGGGAAATGTTCTTCAGTACCACCAGGGGAGCTGGGTACGTGTTTGCAGAAGGAACTGGTGGATTGGGGCTCTGCCACCTTGCCCCACCAGCTGACTACATATACCTTGGAGCCTCTTGCTGGTGGTGCCATCTCTAAACTGGCCTCTATGCCGTCTTGGGGAGGTAGGGGTCCAAAAACACACAAACACCCACTAGCTCACTCTCAGTGGCTGTCACTTTGGACAGCAGGTGCCAAGTAGCTGAGATACAAGATGGGGAAGAGTCTCTAGTGTGCACACTGATGTGTTCTGGGGAGACAGAGTTCTGGGATGTTGGAGTCAAAGGGATTTAATCTCCCTGTTTGAGCCGGCTGTCGGGGAAGGGCTATGGAAAGGGTGGGGTCCAGGCACTCAAAAGGCCTGGGACAGACATGTCATCTTACTCAAGCCAGGCTGGAAAATGATTTCCTGATCACACATCCAGCTTTCTGGTTACTTTGAATCCTCAGAGACAAGAAACAAAGAGCAAAAAGGGACCAGAGCTGTTCTCCTGCCTCTGGAGAGGCTGGTCCCATGCAGGCGGCAGAGAATGGCAAGTTAACAAACGGCTATAAAGTATATTCTGGGTGTGTTTACTGTTTACTAATTTGTTGACTCCTCACTATTGGTTTCTCTATTTTACAGAGGAGAAAACCAGGGCACCGAGAGGCTTGGGTGGGCCACAGCCTGCGCTGTTTAACTGTGACACAGTGGTGACTCTGAGGGGCTCCTCCCCTGCACCTTGTGGGTACCTCCCTTTCTCCCTGCCTCTTCAGGATGAGTTCTGTGTCTGGGCTGAAACCCCAGGCCATGGCCCGGCTTTCCTGCTTAGCATCTGGCTGTGATGCCAGCACCTGAGACCTGATCCCCAGCTAGATACGAAATGCATCAGGTTAACCGGGCCAGGATGGCGTGCGTGCATGTGGGAGTGTGCAAGCACATGTGTACGTGTGTCTCTGCACCTGTGCATGCACGCAGGTGTGCACGTATATTACATGCCCACATGTGTCAGTGCATACATGTGCTTGTGCCTTTGTGTGCCTTCAGGTGCGCGTGCCCATGCGCTTGTGCATGTGGTCACGTGTGAACACGTGTGCTGTGTGCAGCTGGGTGGGGGTGGGGGCAGGGGGCGGGCAGCACCCGTCTCACCTTCAAAGAGGAAGGTCTCGTTCCAGTGGGGGTTCAGGTTCTTCCGCTTCACCTTGGTCTCCAGCTTGTGCTTCTTGTCTGGCAGCAGGTAGATCTTGACGAAGGGGTCGCTGGTCCCGCTGAAGTCCTTGGCCGGCAGCTCCTGGGCCTTCATGATCTTCACGGTGAGCGTGGACTCCTGGAAGTTGTAGCCGACGCTGAACTGGATCCGGCCCAGGTTCTCTCGGCTGCAGCCCTCGTGGGCCTCGTCCTCCTCCGAGCCTGGGGAGAGCTGGGGGTGGGAGGGGAGACGCCAGCACCATTGCGGAGGATGTGGCTTCCCCAGAGTTCCCTGTCTAGCCCAGCGCGGGGCTGGTCCAGCTGCCGAGAGCCGGCCTCTCCCTCTCGTCACAACGGAGCCCAATCTACGTGCCGGTGAGAAGACTGGGGACCGGTCCACCCCCTTTCTGATGCCCAGGGTGCATGAGGCCCACTCCCAGCCTCTCCTTGCAGTCCGGGCCCCTCCCCAGCCTGGCGGGCCTCCCTGTGTAGTACACCAACACAAAAAACCTGGGCTGCAAAATAGATGAGGGACTTGTTCACATCTCAAAAGGGTTTACCTCAATACTTCTTTGGGGAGTGACTGCCTGGGGTGCCAAGGCCTATGTGAGTTACCAAATGCGATGGGCAAGTTTTCAGGAGCAGTGTCTGTTTAGTATCAGGCAGAATCATCTGGGGCACTGACAGGCACAGAGCCCCAGGCCCCACCCCCAGAGAACCTGATATGACTGGGCTGGGGTGGGGCCTGGGCATCAGCATTCTTTACAAAGCGCCTCCGAAGGAGGACAACCCAGGGGTGGTCCCTTCCCTGAGGGGTGGGTATGGGGCGGGGGGGCGAGGCTGAACACATAGGAAGTAAGGGGGGTGGTTCTCTCCAGTGGCTGAGTTGTAGACTGTATTCCCCAGCCTCCTGGGCCCTGTCCTTCACGTCACAGAGGTGGTCCCAAGCTCCGAAACAGGAGTGCTAAGAATGTGTATGATGTGAACCTTCTTACTGCCCACAGCCAGACCAGGTACTTACCATCTCCCTCTAACCGAGGAGACTGGCCCAGAGAGGTTAAGTCACAGGTCCAAGGTTGCACAGCCAGTATGGGGTCCCCTTCCCCCAACCTCTGCTCAGGCCAGCCCCACTCCCTTTGAACCTCACTTTCTGCATTTGCACAATGGGGACCATGAGAACTTCCCTGTGGGGTTTCTATAAGGGTGAAATGGGCTCA
>PVIY010063432.1:0-10513 GCA_004026745.1 Myrmecophaga tridactyla | reverse complement strand
CTTTCCATAGACCAGCACGATGTAGGTACTAGGGGTACAAAGGCAAAAGCCAGGCCGAGTCCCAGGCTGCCGGGACCCTCCACTCTGGAAGGAAGACAGACACCTGAGCAAACAGTTAGAGCAGGCCGGGGTTCGCTGGGATGAAACTGGGGGAGGTGTGGTGGGAAAGGCTCCCCAGGGACATTGGCTTTGGGGCAGTGCTAGAAGGGTGAGTCCAGTGTCCTCTCAACCCACAGAAGGAGCTGTCTCCATGCCACCTGCTGACTGTGGCAATCATCCGGATGAGAAATGTCCGCCAGGCTGACATCGGTGAGTGTCCTCCTTCCCCTTCCTTCCCTTTGTGGTTAGGGGGCCAGCAGGGAGAGAGGTCCTGGCTAGGGAAATGTTCAGAGGTGCGTGTGGGTGGGGCGCCACACCCTCAGGTTATATGTCAGCATATTTCAGGTTTCAGCGGCTTTGGAGTTTACACACATTTTTCCAGGCTCGCATTCTCCTTCTATCCCTCACTCCAGCTGTAACCTCGGCACCGCTAGCACCCCGTCCTGTGTCTGTGCCCGAGAACACTGCTCCCTAGTATACTCTTCCAGGAGCACTGGCTTCTCCCGCACCGGGAACCCCTTGCTCCTTCATGATTTTAGGGGAAGGAGAGGCCATAGGCATGACAGAGCCAAGTGCCAGCCCCAAATCCCAAATCAGGCTCTGGGGTCCGTGCCAGAGCCCATAGCGCCCAGTTCCCCTGGTCAGCCCCATGGAAATGGTTTGACTTCTCCATGTAGTGTTTCCTTACAGCCCTAACTCCCCTTCGTCCCAGCTCCTGCTGTGTTCTCAGGCCACGGGGGCCCAGGGGAGCCTGTGGCTTCAGAAAGAAAGGAAGGATTCCCTGGCACACACCTGTCTTTGGAGTAGTATTTCAAAAGGTCAGGAGGGTCCAAAAGCCCTCTCTATGCTGCCCACACCTTCCTTCCGTCCGGACAAGCTTGTCCTGAAAGGAGGAGAAAGTTCTGAGTGCGTTGTCCTCTCGGAGGGTCCATGCCCCATGACAGTGGGGGTGACCCCTCACTGGGGTCCACACAGGAGGGGCCCAAGGACCACCAGGGTTCCCCAAAGTTCTGTTATATTTGATTGCCTTCACCCTGGAATTCAACAAGGCTAGGACCCAAGAAGGGCCGAGAAGAAACAGAAGCCGTGAATCTGAGGGTACAGTCTAACAGAGGAGACATCTATGACAACGTAATTATGGAATAATAAAAGAAAACACTCTAATTTTGTCACTTAGGGTGAGGGGAGGACCCTGAGAGCTATAACAAAGCTACAGTGAGGCGCTGGGGTCCGCGAGGGGCAGGATGGGGGTATCCGGAAGTCAGGGAAACCCCCTTGGAGGGCTGGGCCGACCCGAAGGAAGGTGGGGAGCTGCATCTCCGAAGCACCTGCAGTGGGTCTGCCTGGGGCCGGGCATCCACATCCCCTGGGGGTCCTCCCAAGAAGCTGAGGGGTGGCACCACGAGCCCCATCTTGAAGGTGAGGGATTAGTGCTGGCCCATGGTGGAGGCTGTGTTTGATCCCAGTCTGGTGAGGAACCAAGCCAGGAGGTGGCTGGGGCCAGAGGGTGGAGAACTGGGAGGCCAGGCAGAGTTGGGACCCAAGGCCTCCTAAGTCATGGGGTGCCCTGAGTTCTTGAGAAAGGTACTGCCTGACTTCCAGAAGGTGCATATGCAAATTGTGCGCCAGTATAGGTGGGGTGAGGTTGGGAAACCCGCTAGGAAACTGTTGCTGAAATCCAGCGACACGCATGAGGAAGAGTGCGGCCCTACAGCAGCCAGGCAAGCAAAGGAGCAGTCAGGATGCAGGCTGAGCCCATGCCCGCAGAGGCAGTTCCATCAAACGTCAAGTTTGGGCCTGAGTCTGATAAGAGGAAGGCAAGAGGGCCAGGGCTTCTCCGTGGGGCTTTCAGGGCCTTCCCAGCCCTCTCAGTGCTGGGAGGAAGCCATGACCTGAGAAGCCTGGAAGTGTCGTGTAGCCCCTCCTTGGCTTTTTCCACCCATCCCACGGTGGGTAATTCCACCAGAGTTCCAACCCCCTTAGGTCTGTCTGTCCTAGGCAGTCAAATCCCCTGGCCGCAGGCTCTCAGTCTGCACCCCTGCATCTGCGTGCTCCACCTTCCCAACCACCGGGGCCCTTCCTGCCTTTTCTCCCTGCCACACCAGTAACCTGCAGAGTCCCACCTCTCGTCCCTTTCCCCACAGGTCTCTCTGGCATGCAGGTTGCCTTTTAGGAGGACGCAGTCCCCTTTGAGGACCCCTTCGTGCTTTCCCCATTTCCCCTGAGGAACAGGCAGCATATGCTGGCTGGGGACCAGCCCCAAGCAACTTGAATCTGGACTCCAGTGTCCTCAGAGCTCCTCCTCCTGCATTCCCTGGGGTAGGTTTTCCACCCACATTCCAGGAAGGGAAACATGTCATTCAGATGACCAAGCCCTCTGTCACCCTACACGCACAGGGATTAGGACCTATCATGCCTAGGAAATCCCCTTCAGTTCATAAAACTCTTAAAATTGTGTCATCGTTGCCTGGTCATTCTTCACTGCCAATGCAGTGATCACTCTCCCTGCAGTCGGCTAATGATTCCTACCCTGAAATGTCAGATAGGCCTGGCCCCCCTCCCCTCATCATCTCCTCCCCTGGATCGTTTCTTCTGGGTTGCACTCTCCTTCTTCCCAGTCTTAAAAACAAACGAAAAAGCAGCTCTCTGCCAAGGAACGAGAAAACAAATTACTGTTTCAAGGTTAGATGTCTGATCAATCCTGTCTCTTCCAGGAGTATTTTATCTGGACTGGAGATTTGAAATGTGGGCCAAAAATATTGGGATTTTATTTAACGGGAGAATTTTAGACATGGACACACAATAGGAATACTATTAGAGGGAAAGAGCCTTGATGGTTCCAACACATCATTCTAAGTAAATGCTGTAGGGTCAGTGGGTGTTGAATTAGGGTTGGGTATGGGGGCCCTTCCTAGTGTATGGGAGGAGAATGTTCCAGGCCCAGAAGGAGTCCAGGAAAAGCTGAGGGAGGGGTCCAAGGGATCCCAGCATGTCGTGGTGAATCTCCCTATCAGCAGAGCAATTAGACATACCATTTTGCTTACCTATACCTGCAGTGACTCAGCCTAAAATTTCTGGGTTATTGATATAGCCCTATTGTAAGAAGTTGGGTTTCTCCATTCATTCATTTATTCAACAAATGTCTAGTGAGTTCCTACTATGTTCCAGGGGCTAGAGAAAGGCGTGGGGTCACCGGGGCCTCACAGCACTCAGAGTGCTGGGGGGCTCTGATAGGTACACCTGCTGGTCTGTGCAGCCCAGAGTGCTCGGCTGGGAGAGCAGAGTACTCCGGGATGGAGCAGGCACCTGGCTCAGACTGGAGGGTTCAGGTGAGGCTTCCAGAGGAGATCCTTTCTGAAACCTGAAGGAGCTAATCAGGAGAAGGGTGGGGTGAAAATGGCAGAGAAGAATGTTCCGGGCAGAAGGAATAGTATGTGCAAAGGCAAGACAGCATGGCACCTCCTAAGACCAAAAGTGATTGAGTTTGACTGGAGCCTAGAGTGCGACCATGTCCGTGTGTGCGCATGTGTGCCTGTGTGTTTGGGGGCATGGCCAGGATGGGGGTGATCGTGAGAGTGGAGAGATGAGGCTGAGACTGGGGAAGTATGCAACATAGCCATGTTGAGTGGTTGAGGCTTCTTCCTAAGGACAGTGGGAGCCATGGAAAGACCTTAAGATGGTGTCACTAGTCAAGTCTATCCTTTAAAAAGATCTCTCTGGCTTCTCTTGGGAGAAAATAATGGAGTAGGGCAAAACAGAAGACAGAGAGCCCAGTTGGGAAGCAGCAGCAGTAACTTTGGCCAGAGGCAGTGGTCTGCACCAAAGCAGTGGCAGTGCAGATGGGGAGAAGTGGGTAGGTTCGAAAGACACAGGAATTAAACTGATTCAGTGTGAGAGTCCAGGATGCTTGGTTTCTGGCTTGAGCACCTGAGTTTACAATGAGGAGGAGTAGCTTGGGCATGGAAGGGATGGGTGAAGATAATGAGGCAATCCTATTCTTTTGATAGTTTGTATTTCGGTTATTCTTTCTGTCTGGATTAAATGATTATAATGACATCTAAAGGATAGCAATGCTTCGCCTTTATTCACTGGGAGGAGGACCATGAGGTTAACCATAAGCCCTGATAAGATTGCAAATCAGGGACACTTGTGATGCAAGCCATGATTACTAACTGATTAGTGTAGTGACAACGAAGCCCTAAGCCAGTCCCGAAGGCCAACCCTGTTTCTACTCTCATTAGTGATTATTAGCAATAATTATGAAGTAGTTTGAGTCAGTTCTACCAAGACAAAACTCTCATCCTCACATCCTAAAGGACTCCCCAAGATGGAAACTATTGACTTTTACCACTTTCTACTCATCTGATGTGTACCGTTAAGAGTTACCCTAGCAGATTACCAGAATAGTGTCAAGTGTTTCTCAAGGTCAGTCAAAATCTCAAAAAGGTAGGAGCTAGAATTGCCATTCCCAGACTGAGGAGCAAGGTTCAAGCTCAGAGAGAAGTCTCAGTCTCACTGTCCCTTCCCAGACACTGGATAAAACATGGGTGAGATGTATTCCATGCCTGCTTCCATCCTCCTTCCATGTTTCCTCAGAAGGCCCTCGCTACGTGCTCCAGCACCCTCCGCTGCGCTAGTGGCCTTAGCCACCATCATCTTTTGATTCTTTTGGGATTTGGTGGTTCTTTCACTTGGAGTAAAAAATCATGCCCCATGGTGGCCCTGAGTCGGGGATTGTTGAGTCAAGGACAACTCCTCAGGTCCCTCCTCCCCTGGTTCTGGGACTTCTGTTCTCTCTTGTGACCAGGCAATCATGGAACCTCTTTCTCCCTCTTCCTAGGTAGAATGGAGGAGGGGAGGCAGACTGGGTTACTAATTTTCATCCTATTCCTTCCTCTGTTCCCTCCTGAAGGCCTGGAAGGATGTCCTCTACCTTGAGGCCAAAACCTCTGTCCTGCCTTCAGAGCACATTCAGAAACATCATGCTTGGGTTGTTCATTTAGAATGGATAGGAAAAAAAAGGGTACCTGACTATAGATTTGAGGGTTTCTTGAGCCACACACCTCATGTTGGGGGACCAAGAGAGGTATGGCATGTACCAGGTGCAGTTGAGGCATTAAGTTTAGTTGGTGTGGTCCCTGGTCCTAGAGCCTGCTGAATAGCTTATTCCAGCCAAGTCCCTTCCCACTGGGGCCCTTCTTGATCGACTCACAGAAGACTGTTCATTTCCTAATCCCTGCTTCTTTCCAGCCTGCAGGAAGAGTCTGACCCTTTGGCTTCTCTGATACCTTGGCTAAGGCAAAAGGAAAACCCAGGCCCTTTTGAGTTGGTTGTCCCACATTTTTCCCCACCAGAGAGGGAACTGTGTGGCCATTCCTTGTCTGAAACTACCAGATGTTTGTTCAGAGAGTCAAGATGCTTCTGATAAGAGCCTGAGGTCATCTGTGCATGGGAATGATCAGGGGGACCTGAAACCCATAACCAGCAGCCTGTAACCTTCTCAGGGCTCTGGTACAAAGATCTGTGAAGAGTCGGATCTATGAGTTGGGAGGGGACCTGACACCGAACTAGGGATTTGCTCTGGAACTGACTTACCAGAAGTTCTTTTTTTTTTTTTAACTCCATACCCTGTCCTCTCTGTACCTGGGTTGGTTTCTCACCTGTCCCTTCTACCTTGCATTCCTTGAACAGTGAGCCAGACAGATTGTTATGTGAGCCTCTGGCTGCCCACTGCCTCTTATGAGAAGCTGAGGACTAGGACCATCTCCAACTGTCCAAACCCAGAGTGGAATGAAAGCTTCAATTTCCAGATACAGACCAAAGTGAAGGTGAGATATGGAGGACTATATCCATCTGTCCTTCCTGATTTTCTTTTCCCCTTCTTACCTGCTAGTCCTCTTTGCTTACTTGTCCTTCTTATGTTTATTTGTCTTTCAGTCTACTTCTTGTTCTTCCACCAACCTATCTATTCTCCTACTCACCAACTACTTCTTTTTTCCTGTCTCATACTTGTCCCTCTCTGAGTATATTTATCCTTCTCCTTTCCTTCCTGTCTCCCTTGTCCTTCTATCCAATTGTTGCTAGGTCTGGGTATCCTTGATCAAAAATAGTTTGTCTCCAGCACCTTCCAGAACATGCTGCAAGGAGGAGAATGAAGAGAGGGGAAGAGTCATCTTATTCAGTAGGTCCAAGCCTAGTCTAATTCCAGCCAGAAGGTTTTCTCTATCTTCAATCTTATTCCATTTGCTTTATGATTTTATTTCCTTGGGTATAAGTTCTTTCATTTGTTGAGTTATTGTTTCATGGTATTGGTCTTCAGCTATGTGGTGACCCTTAGTCCAATTCTCAGGGAAAATTCTCCCTTGAGTGTCCCGAGATGTGACAGCTTGAGTAAAGTGGCCTTAAGATAATTTTGGCCTCATTTTAGGGGCATCATCCCCAGTCTTGAGATACTGATAGCTTCAGCTTACTGTTTCCATATTATAAGGATATTTCTCCATTTTTGGTTCATGAAGAGTCCTTTATGTTTTCAAGATAGGCTTTATATTTATAATTTAAAAAGTATCTTATACATATGTGTGTGTGTGTATATATATATATATATATATATATATATATGGGTTTGGTGAGGGAGGGAGGATTTCACTGTTGGGTTCAGTCTGCCATTTTGAGACCAGAATTGGGATTTCCTTTGTCTTAAGGATTATGGGGCTATTGGGTTGGTTCTGGAACAGACTTGAATTTCTAGTAATTACATAAGGTCAACAAATCTCATTCAGTTGGGATCCTCCAGAACCATCTTATGTCCACTAAAAAAGGGCCCAAGACACAAATCCAGCCCCAACCTACATCTCTCAGGAGCCTTGGAACAAGAGGCCTTAAAGGCTAGTCTCTCACCTAAAACCACTGACTTTAGAGTTCAACCTGATAACGGTATCTATACAATTCTTCTCATGCTGCTTTGGAACCATCCATGAGAACTCATTAGGGAACAATAAGCTGAAGGACAGAGTTCAAACACCTCACCCCACCCCCACTGAGTATCAGAACCCTTCTAATATTTGCCATATTACTCTTCTGGAGTGTTAGGACATTAGTATCTCTGATCTGGGTTTTCTCATATCAAAGTAGCTGTCTTCAACTCCTGGGACCCCAATGCTTGGCACATTATCTTGGCAGGCCCTTGCCAAAGGACCCACCACACTTCACAGGCTCCTGCCAAGCTTGCAAAAGGGCAAGATCAGAACAGACGAACAGGAAGGCTTCAGACAGCTGGGAAGGTGGGAATAGATACTTTCCTCCCTTAATTAATGTCCCTATAAATGTCTCTCACACCCGAGCAAGAGCCTCTGGGCTTGACCCTAGCCCTGACCTACCTCCTTGCTGAGGCTGAGTTTGGCTCCTGGTCCGGAAATGAGATAGTGCAATCATGGTAACCAGACTTGTGTCCTCCCTTCCCCTCTAGAATGTGCTAGAGCTGAGCGTCTGTGATGAAGACACAGTGACACCAGATGATCATCTCTTGACGGTTTTCTATGACCTTACCAAGCTCTGCTTCCGAAAGAAAACCCACGTGAAGTTCCCACTCAACCAGGAGGTGGGTGCAGATACCCAGGCCCCAAGGCCTCCTGCACTGTGAAGAGGAGCAATGCCACCTGGCAGGCTCCTCTGTGTATACAGCTGAATCAGGAAAAGATGGCACTGCTGATTGAAATCAGCACGATTGCTTATTAGCTTTTGACCTGGTGACAATTACTCGACTTATCTCAATTTGTTTCCTCATCTGTATAATGGGGGTAGTAATACCTACTAAACAGGGTCATGAAACCTTAAATGAGAAAACATAAGGAAGACACCTATCACCAATCACCATACAAAATGGAGAGGTTGCTTCCCTTTCCCCTTTTTCTTTCCTGAGTCCTACTACTGGTATTGCCTTAGGGATAGAGGACAGGTGAGAGTAAAAGAGGGCAAATTTGCAAATCAGAGCTCGAAAGGATGACAGTGTTATAGATCCATTCATTCAACAAATGGGCCAGGCACTGTTCTAGGCACCAGGGACCCATGAGAGAACAAACAGCCCTGCCCTCACATAGCTTACATTTCAATGGAGAAATTAAGGCCCATTGAGATCATGACTTGCCCAAAGTTACACAGCAAGAGGTGAGTGAAGGGGCTCCTACTCCTAGAAGGTGAGCTTTCTGGAGGTAATATCAGCTCTCCCTTGACCCAGACACTGAGCCCCTTGGGTAGACAGAAGAGCAGTGGAAAGCTGGGGGTAGAAGATGAAAAGGAAATGTCCTGGAGCAGAGGGGTCCACATGCTGGAGTTGGGGGTCAACTCTATACCCTGACCACCCCCCTGGTGGGGTCAAAGGCTTCCAGCCACAGAGAGGCAGAGGGGGTAACAAGAGCTAAGAATAGAGGCCTCTACTCCATGGCAGCAGGGCAACCTCATGGAAAGGACAGGGGCAGGTCTACAGGGGCTCCTGGTCTGCAGAGGTGTGCCGATGGACCTCACAGCTGCTGTCCCTTCCTACCCCCACCAGGGCATGGGAGAACTGGAGGTGGAGTTCCTGCTGGAGGAGAGGTGAGTAGGCCCCAGTCTCACAGGGCTTCCCTGAGGTTCTGACCCCAAATAGCTTCTGGGAACAGGTATCTTGGTGCTGGTTCTGCCCTTTAGCAGTCCTGCCCTCTTCCACTCACTCCTGGCACTAACCTCACTGGACTCCTTATTGTGTGTGTGTGTCACTTTAGAGCTTCTAAATATTGTAGGCACCTGGCCCCCAACCCTTGTTACCAGTTCTACTGATCCCCAAGTGAGTCCAAGGTGTGGCCAAATAACCTGCCTCGGTTCCCCTGCACACCCGAGGGTGGCCTCTGGGAAGACTCCCTGCCGCCATGTGAAGGGGGCCTTGTTGAGGTGGAGCTGAAAAAAGGCCAAGGGGTCTCCACCCTGACCCAGAATGGCCAGAACAAACACCCCTGACCCCTGGCCTAAAGCAGAGGCTGCCAGCCCCTTCCAGCCTGCTCTAAACCAGGCCCGGGGAGGTTCGGGCCCCTTCTGAGAGGTTATTATTGCCCATCATTTTTAATTAGGGAAATGACCCTGGAAATATGACTACGCTGGCAACTCGAGCAGAATTGGGTCTCAGAGGATCGGAAGGGAAAGAGGAGAAAGAGAGAAGGAAAGAAGGGACGAGGCAGTGAGGGAGAGGAGAAGGAGGCCACCCAGAGGTCATCAGCCCCGCCTGGGACAGGGTGTCTTGTAAATCCTGAGACTGGGCAGCCACCTCCTCCTTTATCTTCACCGGGCACAGCTGAGCTCTCCTGCGCTCATGACTGGTCTGGGGCACAGGGAGGTTGTCAGATTCCGTCAGGAGAACTGGCTGCCCACGGGCTCTTACCGTTCTATTTGAGGTGCCTCATTTCCCTCAACAGGCATGGACAAATTAAAATCAGCTTTATTTGTTTAGCATTGAAGCAAACCTGGAGCTCTTTCTTCTAGTTCTTGATTTGACGGGACTTTCAGGAAACAAAAACTCCCTGGCTGAGTTAGAAAGTCTCTTGCAAAATGAAATAGGTCAGAACTGGTAATAAATCTGGGGACCCAGTCACCTCGGGCTTAATTTTGGTGAAGGAGACTATGGACTCCCTAAGGCTAATTGTAACCTTGGAGATTTATACTGTTGGTTTTTTAACATCGGGAAAATTCGGACATTCACCAGGCACCTGTCTGGCTAGGTCAGAACAGCTTTTTTAAATGCATAAATTAAATAAAGCACAGAATGGGTCGTTTTTGCAACCAGAATTGTTTACAGCCTGAGCTAATCGGTGGGATCCAGCTATTTTGTGCAACCTGTTTATCCTTGTAACTCTGTGCAATTCAACTGGTTGGAAGTTATTCTTTCTTTCTTTTTTTTTAAAAGAAATGGAAATCTCTATTCCTCCTAACTCATAAATCTAATTTTTTTCCTGGACATCCTATTTAAAAATTTATCCAGTTTCCCATTTAACCCCAGTTAATAAAGTGGCTAAAAATAACCGGTAACTCTGGCTTGGTGCTTGACCTGGTAAATACTGTCTTAAAGCTTCATACAAAACATATAGGCTTTCCCCCCCAACCAGGACCATTTCAGCCAATCCTAAAGAACACCTAGGGCAATATATAAGATTCCATAAGGGTTCCACGCACTAGAGTAACTTTCCAGAAATTTACAACCTCCAGATGGGTCCCTGGTCCAGATAAGTCCTGAAACCTAGCCCACCCCCTCCAGAACATCAGATAGTTCCATCTCCCTACCCCATATTAGTGACAGACCCTTCCAATATGAAAAAGTTAGAATGGTCATAGCCCAAACACCCCTAAAGAGAGGGATGGAAAGATCAAAGGTGATGGTGGAGTTATACAGAGA
>PVIY010063431.1:0-11969 GCA_004026745.1 Myrmecophaga tridactyla | reverse complement strand
CCAGAAGACCTCTTTTATTGCTCAGATGTGGAGTCTCTTTCTTTCTAAGCCCAACTTTGCAAGTAAAATCATTACCCTCTCCTCTGTTGCTTCCATGGGGCCAGTGTGTGAAGGATATTAAGGAATGATGAGAAAGAAAGAGACGGATGGGATCAGGGGGTCTGAAGATCAGCCATAACAGACAACAGACAACTTTATTATTAGCCAGATCCTGCTTATATGCTGCAGGGTGACAAAAGGCATGCATTCATTTCCTGGGGGAATAGAGTGCTTGCCTTTCAGTGCTCTCTTCCTTCATACTTAACATAACCATTTTGGGTAAACATTCTCTTCCTCCCACACTGCTCTACATAACAATCTCCACAGTTTTCTGCTGCCACCAGCTGCTCCCAACAAATATGGTGGGTCTTGTTTAACCCTTGCTTCACACTCCCCTTTGAGGGACTTGACATCTAAGGGTGAAAGTCTCCCTGGCAATGTGGGATATCAGCCTTATACAGGCACCATGGGATTGTCAATGCCTTCCAGACTAAAAGGGGGGAAGAATAGTAACAAAAATATGGTGTCTGTGGCTGACAGAGTTGAAATAGAGTCAAGAGGCTATTCTGGAGGCTATTCTTATGCAATTCCATCTAGATATCAATATTTACTATGGTTTGCCAAACCCCAACCAAAACCATTTCTGCCAACCCTAAAGAATACCTAGGGCTCTTTCTGAGATTCTACAAGGTTCCATGCACTATGATTAATGTCCAGAGCCCTACAACCTCCAGATAGTTACCTAAGACAGATAAGTCCTGAAACACAAAGGAGCCAGTCTCTCCAGAATAACAACTGGTTCAGTCCCTATATCCATATTAGGACACCATTTTCAACATGATAAAATTAGAATGGGCATAGAACAAATATCGCTAAAGATTGGGGAAAGATAGAAGGAGAAGTTGGAATTATAACAGAGAAAATAAGATTTAACAAATGAGTATGACTGCTGAATCATTATATTTATATTTCTTTTGGTCTCTAGTGTCTTGGAGAAGGTAGAAGGAAAAACCTAACATTGTAGAACTGTAAGGTATAACAAATTCTGAAATCTGTTCTATAACTAATTGTTGCAGTGTGCTTTGAAATTTATTGCTTTTTTGTCTATATGTTATATTTCACAATAAAATTAATAAAATGGAAATCATGAGACACCGTCAAACCTCTGAAGAAATTTAACTTCTAAGTTTGACAGCAAAAAAAAGAAATCTGAACCATTCTAACTCTTAAATAAGGATGAAATAACCTTTGGAAAGAAGAGCTAAAATCAGAACTCAACCTTTTTATTTCAAGGTGTGTTCATGGCTCATATTCAAAGCTGAATTCCATCCCTGGAGACAAAAGTCTTCTAACCCCAAGAATCTGAAGCCCTGAAACCCTTTCAAATGCCTCAGAAGCATGAAGAACATACTTTAGAAACAGCTAGTGGGTAGTTTGAGTGAAAATCCTGATTTTCATTACCATCAAAAACTACTCTCTCAAGATGCTAAAATATGGAAGGAATAAGTGAGGGAACTGGATGAATGGAGGGTAAAACCTTGGAAACCTTAATACACATAGAATAAAGTTCTAAATGAGAAACTCAGTCCAAGTTTCAGCTTGGAAGGCTTGCTGAAGGTGACATATTTGCAAAATGTCCTGAGAAAGGGTATTATAACAAGTGCTAATATGGAACAGAACATAAATAGTGAATCAGAAAGTGAAAATAACCTGCCTGATTAGGCAAATGTTGCTTTGGAGAAACAATTTATGCAGCTAAGTTAAAAGCTGCTTGAAAACCTCTAAAAGGATTATTATCTGCCCAGAGGTGGCCAAAAATATTCCTTCTATTTGTTGAAAATACTTCTCCCATTTAATTGTTTGATAACTTAGTAAAAAGCAATAGACTGTATATGTTTAGAGCTATTTATGAGTTCTCTTTTGAATGGAGGCTATTCTGTTCCATTAATCAATATGTCTATCCTTATAACATTACCAAATTGTCATGACTACAATGTATTTATACTAAATTTTGAAATTATTTAAGGAAGGGGAACTAACTTTGGTTTTCTTTTGGCAAAATTAGTTTGAAATTCAAGGACCTTTGCCATTCTATGAAAACACTCACTTCAGCTTATCAGTCTCTACCCAAAAAAAGCAGTAATTTGTGGGGGGATTGTGTTAAATCTATAAATCATTTTGGAGAAAATGGACATCTTAACATCAAGTTTGCTCATATCTTATCCAGTAGAAATAATCATAGGTATCTCACTAGTTGAGATTTCACAAAGTTTTAAAGTTTATCTATTGTGCTTTTCCTTTTGATCCCAATTGTACCATTGCAAGATTTCCATTTGTTCCCAAGGAGAGGAAACATGTCATTCTTATGAGATGAACAAAAAGCTTGGAAAGGAATAAAATCTGAAATCTTGGTGGCAAAATATTGGGAAATGCCGACATTTCAGCTTTGTGACATTTTGATACATGTTGAGGCAAGCATCAAACCAGCCATCCTGCCAGAAATGTAAAGGTGATCCAGAGAATGAGGCATGGGCCTTGATAAGTTCCTACATATAAGGTGAGCCTGAGAGGCTACATATGTACCCCATATTGCACACAAGTTTAAGACAGACTGGAAAGGGCCCTATAAGAAGACCTAACAGAAAATAAAGCCAATGCAGACATGTGTGGTGATTTGCAGCTATATACCCCAGAAAAAGATGTTCTTAAACTTTTTCCTTTTCTGTAGGTGTGAACCCTAGTAAATAGGACCTTTTGATGAGGTGACTTCAGATAAGTGTGGCCCAGAATGGATCTAATCCTATTACTAAAGGCCATATAGAGAAGGTCACAGAGGAAAAAAAAGATACAAAGGGAACAGCCAGAAGTTAGAAGTAAATGGAACTCAGAAGAGAAATGAGAAGACAGAAGAGACCACCATGTGTATTTCCATGTGACCCAGGAGTGGGAACAAGGATCACTGACAGTCAGCTGCAGAATTCTAGTCTTTCAGAAGAAAGCATGACCTTGATGATGCCTTGATTTGGAATTTTCTTAGCCTCAGAACCATTAGCTTGTGAATTCCCATTTTTAAGCCAATTTCTTGCAAGCTATTTGCTTTTACAATGAGGAAAATAACACAACATGTAAAAATTGCCTTGAACATTGAAATTTTATGCGGCCCATAGACATACCCAACAGTAAAGGGTGGAAGACTCATAGGGTCATGATATTAAAGGACAACTTGTGACCAATTGTTAGCTGACTACTAGGTTATGCTGCATCTTTAGGATGACAGACTCAGAAATAAAAATAAGAATTAGGAAGAAACTAAGCAGAGACAGCAGCAACTGCAAATTATGAGCTGACAGCTCAGGTAAGTCAATAAGGAAACAAACAAACACAACAATAGTCCCATGTGGGGGAGGGATAAGAATCCTAATTGCTATAAAAGGGACTTTGCAGATGTGGTAAAATACAGGTCTTGAGAAGGGAAGATTATCCTAGATTATCTGATGGGCACACTGTAAGCACAAGTGTCCTGATAAGGAGTGGGGGGAGAAGGGGTGTTTTGATGACAGAAGAGAAACCGATGTGACTAATAAAGCAAGAGGTTGGAGTGATGCAGCCTTCAGCAAAGAATGCTAGCAGCCTCAAGAAGTTGGAAGAGGCAAGAACCAAATCCTTCCCTGGGCCTCCAGAAAGAGCCAGCCTTGCCAACTCCTTGATTTTAGCCCTGTATGACTCACTTCCATTTTCTGACCTTCATACTGTAAGAGAAAAAATTGTGCAATGATAAGCAACAAGTCTGTGGAACTTTGCTACAGCAGCAATAGAAAATTAATATACTGATTGAGAGAGAAAGAGACAGAGTCAGAGACAGAGAAAATACATAAGGCCAAAATCAGAAATGAGAGAGAAGACATCACTGTGATCTCACAGAAATTGAAAAGCTTACAAGAGGATACAATCTTTATATATTTCTATTGGGATAAAATTAGCATATCATGAAATTCCTCATTTTAACCATTTTAAAGTGTACAATTAATTATACCACCATCCCTCTACTTATTCCATGACATTTTCATCACCAACAAAGAAACTTTTGTAGCTGTTAAGTAGTCTATCCATCCACTCCCATCTCATCACAATTACTAATCTGTTTTTCATCTTTATGGATTAGCCTATTGATAATATTTCATATGTACCCTTTTGCATCTGGTTTTTTTCACTTAGCATTAAGTTTTCAAGGTTCATCCATAGAATATAATGTATGAGTACCTCATTCCTCTTTATAGTGGAATAGTACTTCATTCGTTATCCATTCATCAGTTGATGGACATTTAGTTTATTTCCATTTGGGGGCTATTATTAATAATGTCTCTGTAATCATCATGGAAAAATTTTTGTGAAGACATGTTTTCAATTCCCTTAGGTATATATTACAAGTGGAATTTCTGGTACATGGTAACTCTACGTTTAATTTTTTGAGAAACTACCAAACTGTTTTCCATAGTGGATGCACCAACCTACATCCCCACCAGCAATTTATGGCAGTTCAAATTTCTCCACATATGCATCAATGATTTTTTTTATTATAGCCATCTGTGTCAGTTTGCAAGCTGCCTGAATGTGATACACAGTCTGATATACCAGAACCGGAGTGACTTTTACATAGAATTTAATGAGCTACAAGTTTATGGTTCTAAGGAAGTGAAAGTATCAAAATTGAGACACCAACAAGAGGTACCTTCACTCAAAAAACTATAATGGGAACACCTCTGTCACACAGGTAATCATGTGACTGGCATCTGCCAGTCCCTTGCTCCTGAGCTCCATTGATTTCAGTGCCTGTTACTGTGAGGGCCCCCTACTTTCCTTATCCAGGGCTGGCTTTCATCTCTCAGCTTCCCTTAGCTCTCTCCAGGTTCTGGCTTGCTTAATATCTCATGGCATTGTGTGCTGGGATCCAAGCATCTCCAAACATCTGAATCTCTGTTCTCCATCTGTTTGCATCTGTGTCAGCTCTGCTGTGAAGTTTCTGTCAGCTCAGAGGTTTCTGTCATTTCTGTTGTTTCTGTTTGCTCTGTGCTTTCTCCAAAATGGTTCCTCCTTTTAAAGACTTATGTAAACTAATCAAGACCCACGCAGAATGGATGAAGTCACATCTCCACCTAATCACACCCACAATTGAGCAGGCCACATTTCCATAAAGATAATCTAATCAAGAGTTTCCAGGCTTTTAAACAACCAGTGGGTCAAGGAAGAAGTTACAAGAGAAATCAGTAAAAATCTCAAGGTAAGTGTAAATGAAAATACAACATATCAAAACTTATGGGATGCATCAAAGGCAGTGCTGAGATAAAAAAGAAGAAAGAGCAAAATTCAAGGAATTAGCTGTTCATTTGGAAGAACTAGAAAAAGAAAACAAAACAAAAGAACAAATAAAACAACCCCAAAACAAACAAAAGAAAAGAAATAATAAGATAAATGAAATTGAGAATATGAAAACAATTGAGAAAGCCAACAAAACTAGAAACTGGCTCTTTGAGAATATCAATAAAATCAATGGGCCCTAAGATAGTCTAACAAAAGAAAAAAAAGGGGGGATGCAAATAAATAAAATCAGAAATGAAAGAGGATACATAATCACTGACCCCACAGAAATAAAGGAAGTAATGAAAGTATACTATGAGCAACTATAGGCTAATAAACTAGACAACATAGATGAAATGGACATGGATTGGAATGCTAAAAGTTGTCAATTCTACCCAAATTAATTTATAAATTCAATGCAATACTAATTAAAATCCCAACAACTTACTTTGCAGAAATAGAAAAATGAATAACCAATGTTTTTTTTTGGTAGAGCAGGGTACCCTGAACAGCTAAAAATATCTTGAGAAAGAAAAATGAAGTGGGAGATATCACACTATCTGACTTTGAAGTATATTATGAAGCTACAGTGGTCAAAACAGCATGGTACTGGCATAAAGATAGATATATTGAACAATGGAATCGATTTGAGTGTCTCATCTATGGGTAATTGATCTTTGATAAGGAACCCACCTGGAAAGCCACCTGGACAGAGTATCCTCTCAATAAATGGTGTTTGGAAAACTGGATATCCATATGTAAAATAATGAAAATGGATCCATATCTCACATTGTGGCTGTTAGATTCAGTTGTTAACTCGGCCAGGTGAAGGTGCCTAGTTATATTGCTGTGGATATGAACCAATGGCATGAGAACCTCATCTGCTGCTGATTACATCTGCAGTTGGCTAGGAGGCATACCTGCTACAATGAATGATGTTTGGCATAATTGGCTGGTGCTTAAATGAGAGACTCAACATAGTACAAGCCAAGCCACTCAGCATACCTCATCTCAGCACTAGCAGCTCAGCCCAGGCCTTTGGAGATGCAGAAGGAAATCACCTTGGGGAAAGTTATATACCCAAAGTTCCAAGGAAATATCAGGTTATGCACAAAGATCACAGCATCTCCGCATTTAGAAATAAGACTTAAAGCTCAGAAATAAATGTAACTGCTGCAAGAGCTTACAATTTAAGCCCTAATTTTCTTATAAGTATTTTCTAAGAAACACAATACAATATTTGTCCCTTTGTTTCTGGATTATTTAGCTCAATGTAATATCCTCAAGTTTCATTCACCTTGTTGAATGCCTTCCAGCATGGTTTTTTCCACATCACAAAACCACTGTAACACCATTTCCTATTATCATTCCTTTCTCTGCATCATAACTTGGATTTAGTATTTCAACACCCAAAACCTTTTTAAGAAACTGTAGGGAGATAGAGGATTCTATTTGGGGATGGAGAAGTGATTCAAGTTCTGGGGATAGAGAAGTGATTCAAGTCTAGACACTTTCACTTGAAGAGCTTCAGAACAACTGTAATGATGGTGCCTAAAATACTTTTAAATTCATCTTCCCTTTATTTTCACTTGCTCTACATTTTTCAAATCTTAATCAGTTACTCCTCTATTATAACAGTAACTTGAGTCTTTAATTATCTTTCATCCAATCAACACCAGTTAGACACAAGTAATATTTCTTAAAATGAATCTTACCATTTTACTCCTTTGCCTAAATTGGCACAATTATTGTTTATACTCTTTAGGATAATGCACAACTTATAACAGGCTAAAAAGTACCCATTGCAATCTCAGTCATACCCTCATCCTACCTCATCTTTTCACACTCATAAATTTGATACAAACCTATTTGCAATTCTCAAGTCACTTTACAGCCCTAGATGGACATACCTGTCTGCAGACTTCTCTTCTGCCTTTGAAGTGTCTTATTGTACCCTCTAATCAGGATGAATTTACACCTACAATTGCATGTTCTGCTTGTGCCATTTCACGTGGGAACCACACTGAGCCTGGTTGGTTTATCACCTTCATGCTTTCGTAGCACCATTCTCACATCTGTATGAATTATTTTTCACTTGTGATTTTCTATTTATTGTCTACTTATATTATTAAGAATGATTTCATTTAAGGAAATGATATGAATAGTTTGGAAAATGTTCAAACTGCAGCTTATCTCCTTGTAAGCAGGATCTGATTTATTTCAATCAAGAGTAAAATAGAATAGGTGATGTAATCCCTCTCCTTAGGAAGTAATGTGGAATGAATGAGAGTCCGTGTAATTGGCCAGTAGAATCTTTCTTCTCTCAATAAATGGTGGTTATAGGTAGCATGATATTTACATGCTTTCATCCATCACACTATATGACATTTAAGGTTTCTTTTTTATTTTGCAATAAAAGAATGAACAACTGCCTTGAATTTCAAAATGCAAGAGAATAAGAAAGTCAAATTTTCTTCTCCACAAAACATATATTTCCAAGTTTCATGGCCACTAACATTTCTTTGTTTTAGCCTATTGTTTAAGATTCCTGGCTAGTACTCTGAGCACCACATATAAAAAATGTAACAGTGGTCACTTTGGCAGCACATATACTAAACTTGGAATGATGCAGAGAAGATTAGCATGGCCCCTGTGAAAAGATTGCAGGCAAATTCGTGAAGCGTTCCATATGTGTTTTGTTGGGAGTAGAGGCTTTGAATTGTTACTTGGCCTATTCTTTCTTCCATGGGGCTGTCACCATTCAAACATGACAGATTTAGCAAAATACTAGCTAGTTAAATCCGGCATGCCTCCATTCCCTCATCTTTGTGTGGATCAAATGTTTATTTTTGTATGTTTTTTTAAATGGTTATTAGCTGATGTTCATGAAGAGCAATGTCCTTAGAATTGCATCACTAATTAAAGAAAATCCTGTTGAAGAAAGCATATTCTTCACCACACTTGTGTCACACAAACCTTTGGTTCACCTGCTGGAAAATAGATTCAAGTCTCAAATAATGCCTTTTAAATTGTATTCTCAGGGCAGGGCAAGATGGCAGCATAGTGATGTGTGGAATTTAGTTTGTCCAGAAGAGTAACTAGTAAATATCCAGTCATGGCACAGAGCAACTTCTGGGGGAACATCACTGACCAAACAAACAGCATACACCAGTCTAGACCAGGTGGAACCACTGTGCTCTCACACAGAATTCCAAGTTCCTTAAGTGGAAGAGGCCAGAACCCCTCCTTCATAGGCACAGCAGCTGGTCCCCAAGGGGAAAGGAAACAAACTTTACTGCAGCAATGGCTTAGCTTAACCACGCTCCAATTGCAGAATTAATTAGCCAATTCTGACTACTGAAAACAGGCCCCTAGCACAGACAAACATGGAATAAGCACTAAAGAAACAGGAGTTTTTGCCCCAGCAGAGAGGAGGTAGGGCTGACAGGAAAAAAGAGGCTTTTGAGTTGGACAGCACAAAATACTGGAAAAGGGCTTGACCCTAAGAAAAGGTGACACATAGAGCCTGGAAATACACAGAGCTATGTACCAACTGAAGCTCTTGATTGACAAACTTGAAGAGAATAGGTTGGGCACTGAAAAGTCTTTTTATGCTTATGCTTCTTTTTTGGTTTACTCCTTAAAGGCTCATTAGTTAGAGCTGGAGGCACTCTCAGGCTCCAGCACTACCCCAAGCAAGGACAGAATTAAGTTTATCTGAGAGACAAAGTAAGCAGTCAGGTAAAAGGAGTTAATTCTCTAAAAGGGAAACTAAAGGCACCCCATCATTTTAAGCTGATGGAAGCTGTGGGCAGACAAGAACGTGCTTGGCAGGATAGGAAAATCACAGAATCTGGAGGCTTCAATGGCAAAGTCTGTGAACACACCGGGTCCAGGGAAAACTGATGCAGCTAATTGTTCCTCCAGAGTTGTGGGCCTGTTTGGTCTGGGAAAACTTGACAGGGGTCCATAATATCTGAGGAGACCCTCCTCAAAAAATGGGGGGTTTGATATAGGCAGGGAAAGAAACAGAACAATAAGAACTGATAACATCTGATCAGTTACATATGCTAAATGTATAGTAGGGGTCAAAGAATAGATAGAGAACAAATCCATATAGCAATAAAATCCTAGGTAAAAGGGTGAAAACAACCTCTAAAATATAGTAATTAAGGACAGCTTTGGCAAGAAGCCACCAGAAAATACGGAGTCATACTAAGAAAATGGAAAATATGGCCGTGCCAAAGTAATAAACCGATACTTCAAATGAGATGCAGGAGTTGAAATATCTAATTCAGAATGTCCAATAAACATGGAAAATCTCATCAAAAATCAAACCACCGAGTTGAGGGACTATATAAAGACATTGGATGTACAAAAATTACTCAAAAGTTGGAAAAAACAAACCACAGAACTTATGAGAATGCTAGGCACAATGGAAGAGATGAAAAACAATAGAAACCTACAACAATACATTTGAAGAGGCAGAAGAAGGATTAATAAACAAGATGACTGAAAATCTGAATTCTGACACAAAAGAAAATATAGAGGAAAGAATGGAAAAATATGAGCAGGGTCTCGGGGAATTGAATGACAACATGAAGAACACAAATATACATGTTGTGGGTACCCCAGAAGGAGAAGAGAAGGGAAAAGGAGAAGTCTAATGGAGGAAATAAGATGAAAGTCAAAGGTTGGGAAAAGATATTTCATACAGACAACTATCAGAAAAGAGCAGATGTAGTTAAACTGATATCTTACATTTTAGACTTCAAATGTAAAGCTATTGAAAGAGACAAAGAAGGGCACTATGTATCAATAAAAGGAGCAATTCAACAGGAAGACATAGTAATCATAAAGATTTATGCACCAAACCAGAGTGCTCCAAAATGCATGAGGAAAACACTGACAACAATAAAAGGAGAACTAGACACCTCTACCATAGTATTTGGAGACTTCAATTCACTTCTCTCATCAATGGATGGAACACATAGACAGAGGATCAATAAAGAAAGAGATCACTTGAAAACTACAATAAATGAACTAGACTTAACAGATATTTACAGAGCATTACACACCACAACAGCAAGATAGTATTTTTCTTGAGTGCTCATGGATCATTCTCAAGGATAGACTGTATGCTGGGAGACAATTAAGTCTCAATAAATTTTAAAATATTGATATCATACAAAACACATTCTCAGATCATAATGGAATGAAGTTGGAAGTCAATAACAGGCATAGGGCCAGAAAATTCACAAATATATGGAGGCTAAACAATACACCCTTAAGCAACCATTGAGTGAGTCAAGAATAAATTACAAGAGAAATCAGTAAATACCTCGAGGTAAATGAAAATGAAAACACAACCTATCAAAATTTATGGATGCTTCAAAAGCAGTGGTAAGAGGAAAATTGATTAACTTAAATGCCTATATTAAAAAAGAATAAAGAGCAAAAATTGAGGAATTAAATGTTCACGTGGAAGAACTATGGACAGAACAGCAAACCAACCCAAAGCAAACAAAAAGAAAGAAATAATGAAAATTAGAGTAGATATAAATGAAATTGAGAACATGAAAGTAATTGAGGAAATTAACAAAATCAGAAACTGTTCTTTTAGAAAATCAAAATAATTGATAAACCCTAAGCTAGTTTGACAAAAATAAATGAAATTGAAAACATGAAAACAATTGAAAAAATTAACAAAACCAGAAGCTGTTCATTTAGAAAATCAATATAATCAATAGAACCTAAGCTAGTCTGACAAAAATAAAAAGAGAGAGAGGGGATGCAAATAAAGAAAATCAGAAATGGAAGAGGAGATATAACCACTGAGGCTGCAGAAATAGAAGAGATAATGAGAGGATGGTATGAGCAACTTTTCACTAGTAAACTAGACAATGTAGATGAAATGAGCAGTGTAGAAAGGCAAGAACAACAACATTAACTCAAAAGGAAATCGATGACCTCAACAAACCAATCACAAGAAAAGAGATTGAGTCACTCATCAAAAATCTCTCAAAAGAGAAAAAGTCCAGGACCAAATGGCTTCACATGTGAATTCTACAAAGCACTCAAGAAAGAATTAGTACTTATTCTGCTCAAAATCTTCAACAAAAATGAACAGGAAGGAAAACTACCTAACTCATTCTATGAAGCCAACATCACCCTAATACCAAAGCCAGATAAATATACTACAAGAAAATAAAATTACAGATCAATCTCGTTCACAAAAATAGATACAAAAATACTCAACAAAATACTTGAAATCGAATACAGCAGCATATTAAAAGAATTAAATACCATGACTCAGTGGGATTTATAACAAGTATGCAAGGATGGTTCAACACAAGAAAATTAGTTAATATAATATACCATATCAACAAATCAAAGTGGAAAAAAAGCACATGATCATCTCAGTTGGTGCAGAAAAGTCATTGCACAAAATTCACAATCCTTTCTTAATGAAAATTCTTCAAAGGATAGGAATAGAAGGAATCTTCATCAATATGATAAAGGGAATATACTAACAACCCACAGCTAACATCCTCCTCAACGGGGAAAGAATGAAA
>PVIY010063430.1:0-11451 GCA_004026745.1 Myrmecophaga tridactyla | reverse complement strand
GACTCTGTTTGGAATCTCTCCGCCATTGACACTTAGTCTCATTTCACTCTTCCCCCTTTGGTCGAGAAGGTTCTCTCAATCCCTTGATGTTAATTCTCAGCTCATTCTAGGGTTTTTTTCCGTCCCTTGATGCTGAATCTCAGCTCATTCCAGGATCTCTGTCCCATGTTGCCAGGAAGGTACACATCCCTGGGAGTCAAGTCCCACGCAGAGAGGGGAAGGGTGGTGAGACTGCTCATCATGTTGGCTGGAGAGAGAGGCCACATCTGAGTAACAAAAGAGGCCCTCCTGGGGGTGACTCTTAGGCCTAAATTTTAAGTAGACTTGACATATCCTTTGTGGGGTTAAGTTTCATATGAACAAGCCCCAAGACTGGGGGCCCTCCCTCTCATTGACTGCTAGTATTTCCATCTACCCAATATATTTTTGCCTTTGTTTCCCCTGTTTTTTTATATCCCTTATCACTCCCTTTCATTGATCACTAGCATTTCAATCTACTAAATTTATTTTAACATTTGTTCCACCTATTATTTATTTATTTTTAATCCATATATTTTACTCATCTGTCCATACCGTAGATAAAAGGAGCATCAGACACAAGGTTTTCACAATCACACAGTCATATTGCAAAAGCTGTATCATTATACAGTCATCTTTAAGAAACATGGCTACTGGAACACAGTTCTACATTTTCAGGCCTTTCCCTCCAGCCTCTCCAATATACCTTAACTAAAAGGGAATATCTATATAATGTGTAAGAATAACCTCCAGGATAACCTCTCGACTCTGTTTGAAATCTTTCAGCCATTGACTCTTTATGTTGTCTCATTTCTCGCTTCCCCTTTTGGTCAAGAAACTTTTCTCAATCTCTTGCTGCTGAGTCCCAGCTCGTTCTAGGATTTCTGGCCCATGTTGCCAGGAGTATTTACACCCCTGGAAGTCATGTCCCATGTAGAGAGGGAGAGGGCAGTGAGTTTGCTTGTCCTGTTGGCTGAGAAAGAGAGAGACCACATCTGAGCAACAAAAAAAGAGGTTCTCTGGGGGTGATTCTTAGGCCTAATTTTAAGTACTGTCAATACTTTTAATCAACTGCCCAACATACTTTGGGATGTATCTGGGTATTACCTTAAGCCATGTTCCCACTCTAGGCTCCATGTGTTTGGGTCATTTAAGTGATCTATCCAGACAGGTTAAGTTATGTGCTGTGTAAAATTTAGGTTTTAGACAAAATAAACTGCTCTTCCTTTGGTTTCATACAGTAGGTGAAATTTTAAAATACAGCTAATGTTATCCTTAACCTTGTATTCTGATTCACCTTAGTCCTGACCTGATTGACTTGATTCTTATCTCTAATTGAAACCTGACCTCATTTTTGGTTTCTTTAATGGTTGTAGTATGTAGCAATGCTGACTTTCAGAGCTGCAGAACTCCGATTCTGAGTCTTTTAGGTGTCATATAGGTAACCAAAGTTGCAGGGAGATGCCAGGTTATACATATATAGCACAGCATCTCAAAATCTAGAAGTAACGTAGTTCTGTCCTTTTTATTGCTGAGTAGTATTCTATTCTGTGGTATGGATATACTATAGTTTGCTCAACCATTCACCTGTTGAGGGATATCGAGGTGGTTTCTTTCCAGTTTTGTGCTATTATGAATAAAGCTGTTGTATAAACATTTATGTACAAGATTTTGTGTGCATGTGTCCATGGGACAGACGCACTGGAGTGCAATTGCTGGGTTGCATGGTAGTTGGAAGTTTTTTTCTCTAAGAAAGTGCCCAGATGTTTTCCAGACTATACTATTTTACATTCTTACCAGTAATACGAGTGATCCTTTTCTTAGTATCTTCATCAGTATTTTGTGTTGTTACTATTTATTTTAGCCATTCTGAGAGGTATATAAATGACATCTTATTGTGGTTCGTGTGTGTTGTGTGTGTGTTTGTAACTTAAAATAAATTTTTTTCTTAGAACAGTTTTAAGTTTACAGAAAAAGCATGCAGAATGTAGAGTTTCTATATTGTCCCCCACCCCATTTTCCCTATTATAATTATTTTGCATTTGTATCATACCTTTGTTACAATTGATGAAACAGTGTTATTAAAATAATGTTATTAACTATAGTCCATAATTTACATTAGGGTTCATTCTTTGTGTTATGTATTTCTATGAGTTTTAAAAATTTATTTTATTCCTATTTTATATATATATATACACACATACACACACAACTTAGTATTTAACCACTTTCAAGTATAAATTCCAGTGATGTTAAATACATTCACAATGTTGTGAATCATGACCATTTGTAACATTAAACCATTTTAACCATTTTTAGTGGACAGTTCTTTCATGTTAAATATATTGACAATACTGTGTAACTTTTACTACCATCTGTTTTCAGGCTGTTTTCTTCAACCCAAACCAAAACTCATAATCATTTAGCATTAACTCCCCAATTTCCCTCCCCCTCCTCCTCGTAACTACTGTTCTGCTCTCTATGATTTCGCTTATTCTACGTGTTTCATATAAGAGAAATCATACAATATTTGTCTAGCTTATTTCATTCAACATGATGTCTTCAAGGTTGTAGCTTATATCAGCACTTTACTTATTTTTATGGCTGAATAATATACCACTGTTTGAGTATACTACATTTTGTTTACTCATTCATCTGGACACTTGGCTGCTTCTGTTTGTTGGCCGTTGTGAATAATGTTATGATGAATATTGGTGTACAAATAAATATCTGAGTACCTGCCTTCAGTTCTTTGGGGTATATAGCTACCCCAAGTGGAATTGCTGTGTATGATAGTTCTGTATTTAACTTTCTGAGGAACCACCAAATTGTTTTCCACAGTGGCTGCATCAGTTTACATTTTCACTACAATGTATGAGATTTCCTCTTCACATCTTCACCAACACTTGTTATTTCAGTTTTAAAATAATTGTTACCCTAGTGTGTGTGAAGTGGTAGCTCATTGTAGTTCTGTGGGTTTTTTTTTGACTTTTTTTATTGTGGGATATAACATATAAAAAAAGGCAGTAAATTCCTTTTAACTTTTTTTATTGTGAAAAATAACATATACAAAACAATAAATTTCCAAGTATATTTTAACAAGTAATTAAACAATAGATTTTAAAGTTTTGTATGGGTTATAGCTCCATGATTTTTAAGTGTTTTCTTCTCTATTATACTCTTCTCTCTTTTTTTTTCTCCAAAGTTTGGTATGGGTTACTATTCCACAATTTCAGGTATTTCCTACTAGCTGCTCTAAGACATTGGAAACTTAAAGAAATATCAGTATAATTCAGTAGTCATACTCATTTATTAAATCTTAACTTCTTTGTTATAATGCCTCCTTCTACTTTGATCCTTCTCCCAGTCTTTAGGGATATTTGGGCTGTGCCCATTCTAACTTTTTCATGTTGAAAAGGGATGTTGAAAGTATAGGAAAGTGGGATGGAACTGGTTGATGTTCTTGGAGAGACTGGCATCATTGTAGTTTTAATATGCATTTCTTCAAGTACCAGTTATGTTGAGCATCTTTTCATATGCTTATTGGCTATTTGAATGTCTTCTGTAGAGAAATATCTATTCAGAGTCTTGGCCCATTTTTTAATTGGGTTGCCTTTTTGTAGGAGTTCTTTATAAGTTCTGGATATTAAACTCTTATCAGATACATGTTTTTCAAAAAATTTCTTCAATTCTGGGGTGTTGTCTTTTCACTTTCTATCTAGTGTCTTTTGATGCACGAGAGTTTTTAATTTTGAGGTAGTCTGTTTTATTATTTTGTTGCTTCTTGTTTTGGTGTAAAATCTAAAACCTATTGAAATCATTCCATTACTGCCCTGTTTGTTTGTTTTTTTAATTTAGTTGCTTTTTTTTGTATTGTGCCATTTGATTCCCTTTATCTTTCCTTCTCTGTGTATATTTTAGTTATTTTCTTAAGTTACAATTAACATCTTAAACTAATAGTAACCTAGTTCAACTAGTTCTTGCCTAGTTTCAATAGTATACAAAGTTTCCATTCCTTGCATCCCACTTTATATTGTTAGTGTCTTAGATTACATCTTTATACATTGTCTGCCTCATTAATATAGATTTAGAATGCTATTTTAAAACTTTGCTTATGTCATATGGAGGTGAAAGGAAGCAGGTAAAACCAAAAGTACAATAATACAGGGTTTATATTTACCTATATAAATATACCTCTACTGGTATTCTTTATTTCTTCTTATGGTTTTAAATTACTGTCTGATATCTTTTTATTTCAACTGGAAGGACTCTCTTTAGCATTTCTTATAGTACAGGTCTTCTGGTAATGAACTTTTTCAGCTTTTCTTTATACATAAATGTCTTAATTTCTCATTTGTCATTCCCCCAAATAATTGTTTTATTGGTAAAATTTACATTCAGTGAAATACACAATTCTTAAGTGTAGTTTAATAGTTTTTAAATAGTTTTTTTTTCTTTTTCTCTGTACAGTTTTTTTTTTTCTCTCTCTCTCTTTTTTTTTATTAGAGAAGTTGTGGGTTTACAGAACAATCATGCCTACAATACAGGATTCCCATATCCAATACCAACACCTTACATTGGTGTGGAATATCTGTTACAATTGATGATAGCACATTTTTATAATGGTAGTATTACTTAAAGTCCATGATTTAAATTAGGGTTCTCTGTTTGTATAGTATAGTTCCATGGACTTTTAAAAAAAGTTTTTATGTTATTACCATATATATATATACAAGCTAACATTTTCCCTTTTAATCATATTTAGATATATATTTCCGTGCTGATAATTGTACTCACAATGTTGTGCTACCATCATGACTATCCTTATCAAAACATTGCCATCATTCCAAATAGGAACCTGTATATTTTAAGCTATAATTTCCCATTACCTATCTGCCCCTCACACCATTCCCTGGTAACCTATGTTTTAGATTCTGACTATATGAATATGCTTATTCTAATAGTTTCAAAACAGTAAGATCATACAATATCTGTCCTTTTCTGTCTGGCTCATTTCATGGGGTATGCCTTCACAGCTTATCCACGTTGCACATGTATCAAGACTTCATTCCTTTTTATGGCTGAATAATATTCCATTGTATGTAATTGCCACATTTTGTTTATCCATGCATTGGTTGATAGACACTTGGGTTGCTTCCATCTTTTGCCAATTGTGAGTAATGCTGCTATGAACATCGGGGTGCAAATTTCTGTTTGAGTCCCAGCTTTAAATTCTTTTGGATATATACGTAATAGTGGGATTGACAGGTTATATGGTAGTTCTATACCTAGCTTTCTGAGAAACTGCCCAATTATCTTCCACAGCGATTGTACCAATGTTCCACCAATTATGCCACCATCAGTGAACAGGTATTCCTATTTCCATGCATCATCTCCAACATTTATCATTTTTCATTTTTAATAAAACCCATTCTGCCAGCCTGTGTCTTTTGACTGGGGAGTTTAACATTCAATGTTGTTAACATTCAATGTTGTTATTCTAAAAGCAGTACTTACTTCAGCCAGATTATCATTTGGCTTTTATTTCTACATTCTCTTTCAAGCCTCTCTCTCTTGTCTTTTCTTTTCAGCCAATAGAGCTCCCTTTAGTATTGCTTTCTTTTTTTGTTTGTTTTTTTTGTTTTTAAAAGGGGGAATTTAATCAGATGCTAGTTTACAGTTCTAAGGCTGAGAAAATGTCCCAATTAAAACAAGTCTGTAGAAATGTCCAATCAAAAGCATCCAGGGAAAGATACCTTGGTTCAAGACGGCTGATGAAGTTCAGGGTTTCTCAAGTGAGAAGGCACATGGCGAACACAGTCAGACTTCTCTCTCAGCTGGAAGGGCTCATGGCGAACACAGCGTCATCTGCTAGCTTCTTCTCCTGGCTTCCTGTTTCATAAAGCTCCCTGGGAGGCATTTTCCTTCTTCATCTCCAAAGGTCGCTGGCTTCTGGACTCTGCTTCTCATGGCTATGTCGTTCTGCTCTCTCTGAATCATTTTCATTTTCCAAAATGTTTGCTCTTTTATAGGACTCCAGAAACTTATCAAGACCCACTCAAATGGGCGGAGACATGTTATCACCTAATCCAGCCTAACAACCACTCTTGATTAAATCACATCTCCAGGGAGATGATCTGATTACAGTTTCAAACATACAGTATTGAGTAGGGATTATTCTGCCTTTATGAAATGGGATTTAGATTAAAACATGGCTTTTCTAGGGGGCATACATCCTTTCAAACCAGCACAGCTTTTAAAAACGAATTTAATAAGTTACAAGTTTACAGTTCTAAGGAAATGAATGTGTCCAAATTAAGGCCCCAACAAGAGGGTACCTTCACTCAAGAAAGGCCAGTGGGTCTGGAACACTCTGTCAGCTGAAAAGGCACATGGTGACATCTGCTGGTCCCTTGCTTCTGGGCTCCGTTGTTTTCAGCCTCTGTTCCTGTGGGGGCTCCTTACTTTTCTTCTCTGGGGCTGGCTTTCATCTCTTGGCTTCCCTTGGGTCTCTCCAGGCTCTGGCTTTTTTGACTTCTCATGGTGACATCTGCTGGGCTCCAAGCATCTCCAAACATCCATGTCTCTGTTCTCCAAGTGTTGGCATCCGTGTCAGCTCTGCTCTGTTGTTTCTGACTCTCTCCAAAATGTTTCCTCTTTTAAAGAATTCCAGTAAACTAATCAAGACCCGCCTGAAGGGGTGGAGTCACAGCACCATTGAATCAAAAGGTCACACCCACAGTTGGGGGTGGCACATCTCCACAGAGACAATCCAATCAAAAGGTTTTGCCCCATAGTATTGAATTAGGATTAAAAGAAATGGCTGTCTTCACAAGATTGAATCAGGATTAAAACATGGCTTTTCTGGGGTACATAAATACTTTCAAACTGGCATAATGGCATAGCTGGGCAATCACTTGAGCTGAATCCTTGAAAACTCTGCTGAACTGCCAAACCCATACAGCCTCTGGATGACTTCAGTAAAGAACAAATGTCACTGTGGCTTAAACAACACTTTAGTATTTCTTATAGGGCAGGTTTCTTGTTAATGAATTCTCAGCTTCTGTTGGTGAGTATTTTAAACTCCCCTTCATTTTTTTTTTTTTTTTTATATATGCTGTATGACAGAGTCACATTTCATTCTTTTTCTACATGGGTATCCCCTTATTTCAGCACCATTTGTTGAATTTTTTGTTTGTTTGTTTGGTTTTTCATTTATTTGTTTGCTCGTTCGTTTGGAAAGTGCACCAGCTGGAAATCGAACCCAGTCTCCCGCGTGGCAGGTGAGAATTCTACCATTTGAACTACCCTTACACCCCCACTTCCCTTCATTTTTGAAGGACAGCTTAGCTGGGTAAAGACTTCTTGGGTGGCAATTTTCCTCTTTCAGTATTTTAAATATATTGTACCACTGCCTTCTCATCTCGATGGTTTCTGATGAGAAATCAGCACTTAGTCTTTTTTTTTTGTTTTTGTTTCTTTTTAAATTAATTTATTAATTAACAAAAATTTAACAAACAAAAACATTGACATATGATCATTCCATTCTACATATATAATCACTAATTCACAATATCATCACATAGTTGCATCTTCATCATTTCTTAGAATATTTGCATCAATTCAGAAAAAGAAATAAAAGACAACAGAAAAAAATAAAATGAAAACTGAAAAAAAAAAAGATTATACGTACCATACCCCTTACCCCTCGCGTTCATTGATCACTAGCATTTCAAACTAAATTTATTTTAACATTTGTTCCCCCTATTATTTATCTTTATTCCATATGTTCTACTCGTCTCTTGACAAGGTAGATAAAAGGAGCATCACACACAAGGTTTTCACCATCACACAGTCACATTGTGAAAGCTATATCATTATACAATCATCATCAAGAAACATGGCTACTGGAACACAGCTCTACATTTTCAGGCAGTTCCCTTCAGCCTCTCCATTACATCTTGGTTAACAAGGTGATATCTACTTAATGCATAAGAATAACCTCCAGGATAACCTCTCAACTCTGTTTGGAATCTCTCAGCCATTGACACTTTGTCTCACTTCACTCTTCCCCCTTTTGGTCAAGAAGGTTTTCTCAATCCCCTTGATGCTGGGTCTCAGCTCATTCTAGAGTTTTTCTCAATCCCTTGATGGTGAATCTCAGCTCATTCTGGGATTTCTGTCCCACGGTGCCAGGAAGGTCCACACCCCTGGGAGTCATGTCCCACGTAGACAGGGGGAGGGTGGTGAGTTTGCTTGCTGTGTTCGCTGGAGAGAGAGGCCACATCTGAGCAACAAAAGAGGTTCTCTTGGGGGTGACTCTTAGGCCTAATTCTAAATGAGCTTGACCTATCCCCTGTGGGGTTAAGTTTCTTATGAACAAACCCCAAGACTGGGGGCTCAGCCTATAGCTTTGGTTGCCCACACTGCTTGTGAAAATATCAAGAATTCAACTTGAGCAAGTTGAGTTTTCCCCCGTTCTCACCATTCCCCGAAGGGGACTTTGCGAATACTTTTCCACTCACTGATCAAATCACTCTGGGATTCATCAGGGCATCACCTGGACAAACCAACAAAATCTCATGTCCTATACAAAGTTCCATGTACTTAAGGTGTTCAACCAACTATCTACATAAGTTATAGTAGGAGATGCACTAGTCAAAGTATAGATTTATACCAAATAAACATTTTTTGCTTTAGTCTCACACATAAGTTGAAATTTTAAAATATTAATTACCATCTATTTTCAGCACACTGCAGTAATGACATTTTTTTGTTCTTTCTCATACAAAAACATTTTTAAAATTTGTACATTTAGTCACTATCATAATACACTCTAGGCATTCCTAGATTATACCATCTCAATCTTTATCATCTATCTTTCTTCGTGATTTCACTTATGCCCCATCCCTCCTCCCTCTATCATTCTCATATGCAGCTTCATTGAGTGTTTTAACGTAATTGTATTACAGTTAGGTAATATTGTGCTGTCCATTTCTGAGTTTTTATATTCAGTCCTGTTGCACAATCTGTATCCCTTCAGCTCCAATTACCCAATATCTTACCCTATTTCTATCTCCTGATGGTCACTGTTACCAATGAGATATCCAAGTTTATTCACTAATGTCAGTTCATATCAGTGAGACTATACAGTATTTGTCCTTTTGTTTCTGGCTAATCACACCCAGCATAATGTCCTTAAGGTCCATTCATGTTGGTACATACTTCATAACTTTAGTCTGTCTTACAGCTGCATAGTATTACATCCTATGTAAATGCCACAGTTTGTTTAGCCAACCGTCTGTTAATGGACATTTTGGCTGTTTCCATCTCTTGGTAATTGTTAATAATGCTGCTATAAACATTGGTGTGTAAATGTCCATTTGTGTCCTTGCCCTCATGTCCTTTGAGTAGAGACAACATATAGATTGGTCCTGTTTTTAACCCATTCTGCCAGACTATGTCTTTTGATTGGAGAGTTTAATCCATTAACATTTAATGTTATTACTGCATGGGTAGTACTTTCTTCTACTATTTTGCCTTCTAGATTTTATATGTCATACCTAATTTTCCTTCTTTTTACCTTTACTCATAGTCTTCCTTTCTACACTCTTCTCCACACCTCTCTCTTCTGTCTTCATATCTGTCTCTAGTGCTCCCTTTAGTATTTCTTGCAGAGCTGGTCTCTTGGTCACAAATTCTCTCAGTGACTTTTTGTCCGAAAATGTTTTAATTTCTCCCTCATTTTTGAAGGACAATTTTGCTGGATATAGAATTCTTGGTTGGCAGTTTTTCTCTTTTAATAATTTAAATATATCATCCCACTGTCTTCTTGCCTCCATGGTTTCTGCTGAGAGATCTGCGCATAGTCTTATTGCGCTTCCCTTGTATGTGATAGATTGCTTTTCTCTTGCTGCTTTCAAGATTCTGTCTTTCTCTTTGACCTCTGACATTCTGATTAGTAAAGGTCTTGGAGTATGTCCTTTTGGATCTATTTTCTTTGGAGTACGCTGCACTTCTTGGACCTGTAATTTTAAGTCTTTCATAAGAGTTGGGAAATTTTCAGTGATAATTTCCTCCATTAGTTTTTCTCCTCCTTTTCTCTTCTCTTCTCCTTCTGGGATACCCACAATACGTATATTCATGTGCTTCATATTGTCTTTCAATTCCCTGAGTCCCTGCTCATTTTTTTCCATTTTTCCCCCTATATTCCCTTTTTCTTGCCGGATTTCAGATGTTCCGTCCTTCAGTTCACTAATTCTTTGTTCTGTCTCTCAAAATCTACCATTGTAGGTTTCCATTGTTTTTTTCATCTCTTCTACTGTGCCTTTCATTCCCATAAGTTCTGTGATTTGTTTTTTCAGACTTTCAACTTCTTTTTGTTCATTCCTTGCCTTCTTATATCCTCCCTCAATTCATTGATTTGGTTTTTGATGAGGTTTTCCATGTCTGTTCGTATATTCTGAATTAATTGTTTCAGCTCCTGTATGTCATTTGAATTGTTGGTTTGTTCCTTTGGCTGGACCATATCTTCAGTTTTCCTACTGTGATTTGTTATTTTTTGCTGGCGTCTAGGCATTTAATTACCTTAATTAGTTTATTCTGGAGATTGCTTTCACTTTTTTTATCTAGGGTTTTCTTGCTGAATGAATTTGTTTGGTCTATCTGTCCTTTGACGTTCAGTTCATCTTTATCTGGACCTCTAGCTTAAGTTTTGTTTAACAGAGGAGAATTTTTCAGTTTTTGTTTTCTTGTTTCTTGCCCTGCTTATATGGTGCCTTCCCCCCCACCACCCTAAGGAAGGTCTCCTTAGATATTATAGACCCCAGCCAGATTTTCCTACACCAAACTGGCCTCCTATCAGGAGGAAAGAGTCACCAGTGTCGGTTTTCCCTGAGGGTGAGACCCAGCAGGTTGAAAGACTTTCTTGTGAAGTCTCTGGACTGTTTTTCTTATCCCTGCCCAGTATGTGGCGCTTGTCTGCCTGCAGGTCCCACCAGCATAAGATGATGCGGTACCTTTAACTTTGGCAGACTCTCCCTGCTGGGGATGTGGTGGAGACAGAGGAGAGGTTGTAGGCTGGTTTTAATGGCTTCAAATGACCAAGCCCTGGTGTCTGAATTCCTTGAGGGAGGGATTCTACCTGAGTTGGGCTTCACCCCTCCCCTGGGGTAGGCAAAGGCTCCAGACAAGCTCCCAAAAGAGCTCACTTCTGCCTATGCCTGGGGCAGTTGCAGCCTGAGAAGTCCTACCACTATATCCAAAGGCAATCAAGCCTTTGTAGAAACACAGCCACAAAAACCTCTGTTTCCTTTTTTTTTTCCCCCCTTTTTCCGTTAGCCCTGTCCCCTTGGCGCCGGGGCAAAAATGAGCGACCTCTGCTTTGACCAGGTTCACCTAAGCTGGGGGCCTATTTTTAGTAGTCAGAATTTG
>PVIY010063429.1:0-10502 GCA_004026745.1 Myrmecophaga tridactyla | reverse complement strand
CTGATCCACTCTGGGCCTCCCTGTCTTTTCTCCCTCCCACCCTCCAGGACCAGCATGCGCCAGCAGCTGTGGGAGGAGCTCCTCCAGCCCCAACACCACCTCCGCACCAGGCCCTGCTAAAAAGTATAATCCCAAGGTGTCTGGAAGCAAATTCTCCAAACCATGCCCCGGTCCAGATGGTCCTGCCTCTCCCAGGCCACTGAGTCTCTCTGCTCTCTGCTCCACCCAGTCCATCATACCACCAGAGTCCATGCCATACTCTCCTGTCTCTGGAAGAGTCGCCAAGCTTCCCTAATGGACCCAGGATGCTCTTCTTAAAATCTGGGTGTGTATGTCACTCCTCCTAAAAACACCACTGGCCCATTGCTCTTGCAACAAAGGCTGACACCTCAGGGCACAAGTGGCTCCACCTGGTATGACTGGTCCCATCTTCCCTCTCCTCTTGCTCTCCAAGCTGCCAGCATGCTGCTACCTGTCCACCCAGGGTCTCTGTTCCCTCCAGCCAGTGCCTACCCCAACCCCTCCTCGGAGAAGTTCCCTCACTCCAGCACAGCCTGTTTCCTCGATGCCGCAGGCCTGCAACACATGGTGTCTACTTACACAGACACACAACCAAAGTGCAGTCTTGTGGACAAGCCATCCACGCATCTGAGACACAGGCCCTGCCCAGCCTGGCCACTGCCACTTGAGAGGCCCCACGTGATGACACACAATGACATGCTGCAACATGTGAAGGCATGGGCCACTGGAATCCCTCCAAGCCCACGGGGAGCTCCGGGCTCTTAAAGAGCAAATGCTGAGAAACAAATGGCTCAGAAAATATTTTTCTCACTGTTATACAACTTAACACCCTGACAGAACATTACAGACAAACACATTCTGGTAGCAATAGTGTCCACGTTTTAAAATGTTTTTTTTAATGATGTATACAACCTACTCTGAAATGTTTAGAAAAAAACAGACAGATGGATGGATGGATAGTGAGATGAAAGATGGAGAAAGAAAGAGGGAGGGAGAAAGGGATGGCAAATGTGACAAAATATTTAAAATTCATGGGCCTGTGTCTCTGGGTGGGTGGGTTGGAGTTCTCTCTGTGGGTTTTTATTATTTTTGCAACTGTCCTCTAAGTTTGAAATGATTTCAAAACACAAAACTGTTTTTTTTCAGTGCTTTGTGAGCATATACTCATGGTGTGCCCGGCTTGGCTTGCAGGGCCCCACATAGTGACCATCCCCTTTACTTTCTCAGGCAGCATTGGGATGTGCCCTGCAGCCCCAGAAATGCATGTGGGGCGGCGAGCCTAGGGCCCCTCTGTGGGAGCTCGGCTGGCCCCTGGTGCCCGGTGGCCCAGGAGAAGAAGGGGTTGCACTGTGTGCTCCCTCTGGGGCATGCGCTCCACACCCCCTGGCAGGGAGAAGGCAGGGCAGGGCCTCATCTTACCTTTCTATCTGACCACGGGGTCTGCCTCGAGAATCTCACACCACAGACTAGTCAAATTCTCATCTGAAATACTAGCTGAATGGGTATTAGCTTCTTCTGCTCCTGACACAAAACAGTGTAAAATCGCTCATTAAGGGGTGCTCTTGGGTGGGTTCAGGGCTTTGTCAGCCCATGACACCGACTTATCTATGTCTCCTGTGCTGCAGCTCCCAGAGGATCCCTGCCCGGTTGCAGTTATGGGGTCAGGAGGAAGGACAGGGTGCCCCAGGCTGGCAGCAAGGGCCACAGTCCCTCTGATTCCTGTCTCCAGACCCATTCGCCACTGCCACCCCAATGCCTACACAGGCCTAGGAGCTGAGTAGCACAGAGAGGCAGCTGATGGGGAAGTGGAGGAGAAGAAGTCTGACAGGGGAGCAGGGGAGAAGAGAATCGCCCTTGGCACCATGCAAGTGCTGCACATGTGGCCTCCCACACCCCTTGGCACCGTGCAAGTGCTGCACACACAGCCTCCCACATCCCTGGCTACAGATGACTCACGATGTTACAAAGTTTATGAAAATGGGGTGGGGATAATCGGGTTCCTGGGAAATTAAGTATTCCTTCTACCAAAAGTAAATGTGTGGGTGGGAGGTGGTTGGGGTGCCAGAGAAACAGGTTTGGATCATGGTGGAACCAGAGCTGGAAAACAAATCCATTCACGAAAGGGCCCAGGGCTCACTGAGAGGAAACCAGAAGACAGAAATAACATTGCAGAATGTTCCCTTACCTAAAACACAGATTTGTAATCTTTTAAACTAGTCAAAGAAGTAGTTTAGACCAGAATCAACCTGTCATTAGCTATCACAGAACTGTTTTATTTATGTACAAAACGTATAAAGAAGACAACATAATTTTCCAAGGAGATTTTTTTAATCTATAATTTATGTGTAAAATCTATAATTTTTTCACTCTATGATAATACTGACAGTTTGATTCAAATGCTAATTACTTATGATATTTCATGGAGGGCAGCCAAAGATTCTATAAAACAGTTCTAAAAATAAATACAGATTTGGCTGCTAACCATTATGAACTTTGGAAGAAAATACCCTAATTATTTTAAGTTCTGTGGTATTTTATTTGAAAGTGCCAAGCATTTTCTAGATTTGACGATGAACCCATGCACACAGTAGGGAGAGTGCGTGTGCACGACCTCGTTTCTACCTTTACACAGTGATATGGTATTCTTAGCTAAGCTTCCCCAAACCCCAAATTTAAAAAATAGAAAGAGCCCCAGACAACCTACACATCCATTGACAGTACCCTGAACACCACAAAGGGCAGACTAGCCAGGTTGCCAAATAGCAGCTTTAAAACAAAAATAATACACTTACTAAAAATTTAACATGACTGAGATGGCACAAAATGAGAGACACTGCAGAATACATTGCATGGAACGACGTGCTGCCCAGTGACCATGGGGTTAGTCTTTGGGGCCACAGGGGCCCACACATGGGGCAACAGTGAGAGGTACGTGGGCTGTGCTGCAGGCAGGGCACAAGGGCGGGGTGCAGGGTCCCCAGCAGGCCACTGTCCATTCTTGGAGCTGGGTGGTCAGATGCACACCTGCGTCACCTGCCCGGCTGATGACACGGCCACGCCTAGGCCAAGGACGTGTATGCCCAGGGCCCTCCACGGGCTGACAGGGTGCAGCCTGAAGCATGGGCACCAAAGGAAGAAGGCAATGACAGCAAAGAAAATGAGGACCCACGTCTAAAAAGAGGGTGGCTAGAGAGGTGAGTGCCACCACAAGAAACCGTCAAAACAGGCCAGAAGAGTGGACACTCTGCAGGACAAAACCCAATCTCTACAAAAAAGTCAATGCACTGGGCATAAAAGGGGTGCCAGAGGGGGATGTTAAGGAAATGAAAGGAATAATAAAAATACAATATGGTCAGCTTATTTGGATCCTGGTATTTTTTGTTTTAAAAAAAGAAACATGAAAACATTTGTGAGGCAATCAGAATACAGATGGGATTTTAGATGCTATTGGTGGAGAATGCTTCTGAGAAGTGTAACCAGGGTTTATGACTATGGAGGATGTCTTTTTTTTTCAACTACAGGCCTAAGTATTTTGAGGTAAAGTGACAGGATATCTTTAATATACTCTGAAACAGTTCATACAAATACAGAGCTATTGGTGAAACACTATGGATGTGCTTGTTGGAAGGATGTACTTTGCCTAGAAAAGCCATGTTTTAATCTAAATCCCATTTTGTAAAGGCAGAATAATCCCTATTCAGTACTGTATGTAACTAGATCATCTTCCTGGAGATTTAACCCAATCAAGAGTGGTTGTTCAACTGGATTAGGGGAGATGTGTCTCCACTCATTTGAGTGGGTCTGGATTAGTTTCTGAAGTCCTGTAAAAGAGGAAACATTTTGGGAGATTCAGAGAGAGCAGAGAATGCTGCAGCACCACAAAGCAGAGAGTCCACGAGCTAGAGAGCTTTGGAGATGGAGAAGGAAAACGCCTCCTGGGGAGCTTCATGAAACAGGAAGCCAGCAGAGAAAGCTAGCAGGTGTCACTGTGTTCGCCATGTGCCCTTCCAGATGAGAGAGAAACCCTGACCGTGTTCGCCATGTACCCTTCTAGATGAGAAACTCTGTGTTCACCATGTGCCTTCTCAGTTGAGAGAGAAACCCTGAACTGCATTGGCCTTCTTGGACCAAGGAATCTTTCCCTGGATACCTTAGATTGGACATTTCTATAGACTTGCTTTAATTGGGACATTTTCTCAGCCTTAAAATTGTAAACTACCAACTTATTAAATTCCCGTTTTTAAAAGCCATTCTGTTTGGTATATTGCATTCTGGCAACTAGCAAACCAGAAGAATGGCAAAACATTAGAGTTACTATATCTAGGTGAGAGGTGTACAACTATAAATGTACTATTCCTCTTTTTCTTCTGTATGTTTCATAAGGAAAAAGTTTGAACACTAAAGTAATATAAAATAAGGGAACCCAGGCAAAATAAAGATCTGGCTTAATGCTCCAGAAGCACCTGAAGCTGTCAAACAGCTGCTAAGAGAATGAGGAGCCACATGCCTGGTGTGTCACAATACAGGGCAGGGGGACAAACAGTTCATGTTTTGCAACAGAGATGTATAAATTCCCTGCTGAAGTCTCTGACACACGTCACAAGGGAAAACACCAGGTGAATACACCGAGGCCATCCAGCCAAGGTGGCAGCACCACATGGGCTGGGCGTGGGCATGGGGTGGCAGCCTGGACGGTAGGCAGCACCCACTCCACCCTCCTGCACCACCCAAAGAACAAACGCTCCCTGAGGTGACAGGCCCACTCACCAGGCTGATGGCCCAGAGAAGGGAGACACTAAGGGGTGAGATCACCAGCTAGCCAGCCCTGAGTGGCCATGTCAGAGCATCCACGAGAGGACGGCCAGGTAGGGGCTGGGTGTGGTGCCCTCCCCAAGGCCTGGGCAGAGGCAGGGCCGAGGGAAACAAGGTCTGGAGGGAGGGGCTGCCTGTGCATGGGCAAAGTCTGCATGCCACACTCCTGCCCAGAGAGCTCAGGTGAGAGACAACTTGTGCCTCAGCAGGTCTCTGCCACACTCCAAACCCAGGTAACTTCACGGGCAGATTTGGGGGTCCTGGGGAAGCCTGCAGGAACACACAAAACTGCATTTACCCATTTCACCCCCATGAGCAAATTGGCTCAGAAAACCTACTGTGCTTCCTGCGCATGACCCTACAGCCAGAAGCAGAGGGGCTGGGTGCAAGTCCAGATCACCCTGACGCTGCCACCTGCTCTGCCCACTACCCTCGGTAGTGGGTTGCCGATACTCCATGGCCACCCAGCTGCCCTCCTAGGGCCGTGTCCCAGGAGCTGGGTGATTGCCACCGCAGGACCCTTGGCTGAGACAAGCTCTGAGAAAAATAAAATGTGCTGTCACAAACGTGGTTCCCCCTACACGCACATCCACAGCTCTAATCAGTGAGAAGTGACTCTTCTCTGGTCCGACATCCTTTCCTCATCATCCCAGAAGGCCGAGGACCTGAGGAACCACACACCTGCGGCCAACGTGGAATAAATGACCACACATCACCTTCGACTGTACCTACTGTGCCGGATTACAAACACATCCCCTCACAGGAAAGGCACACTGAAGTGAAATGCCCGTTACCCTAGCTACGATGACCCAAAAACAAGTGAAAATCAGACAAACACAAGGCAGGTTCAGTCTTGAACAAGACAAATGGAATCCAAGGATTCTGATGTTTCCTGAAGAATTTAGTCAAAATCATCCAAGACCAGGTTGCTGATATTGATCCTCAAATTAGCCCTTTTGAAACATTACCGGCACTCATCTGCTTCTTCTTAGGCAGCCGAGGCAATGACTCGGCAGCATGCCCTGGCCTTCTCTGAGGTCTTGTTGCGTAATGTAAATTATATGACCGCATCACAATGTGGAAAAATGAGAGCCATTTTGTGTGGGAACGTTAGGGGAATGCTGTTATAAAATCCATCCTGAATTTTGAACAGATGGCAATGTTTTCAAATCAGTATGATATCTCCAAGTATAAAAAAATATGTTAAGCATTGCATCAAGCAATAATTTCTAGAATATGAAGAAGAAATATTTAACATTCTCATGGCTTTAATCACCACTACTGAAAAACAATAAGAATATAAATAGTTCAATGTAGTATAATAGAAAACAAAGACTTAGATCATCGATATGAATGAAACTATAATATCAACTGCATTAGATATAAATGAACTAAAGATTCTAAGACAAAGATTATCAGACAGTATTTATAAACTAAAACAAATACTAATTATATTTGGCTTATAAGAGATACCAGTGAATAGAAGGACAGAGAGGGTTGAAAACAAAAGGATGACCGAAGATATGTCTTATAAGCAACAAACTAAGAAAGATAGGCCACAATAAGTTTCAGGACAAAGTACTTTAAGAGAGTTTTACAAATGGTATTTCATAATTGTAGAGTCTACTCTGTCAGGAAGATATAACGATTCCAAATTGCCACGCACCTAGAAACATAGCTTCAGAGTATGTAAAGCAAAATATATAAAACAGAAGAACTTGTTAAGTCCACCCTTGTCATGATACACCTTGACATTTCTCTACTCTATGACTGTTAGAATATGTCAATGCCACCAACCACAACAATGACAAAAAATGGAGGGGTACAGAGTTCCTGGTCACCTGGGTGAAAGCCCGAACCCACTAATGTATCAGGACAGTGCACTCAGCAGGTGAACTCATTTTCTTCTAGGTGGCACCTGGAATAGTTTCCACAAGTGATCATGGTCTGGGCTATTAAGTGAGTGTCAACAAATGCCAAAGGACTAAAATAACTTAAATCAGGGTCAGCAAAGTTATTCTGAACCTGGCTTTATGGTATCTGCCAGGACTCTTTGAGTCTGTCTTTTTAACAGAAAGCAGCCACATATAATGCTTACATGAATTAAAATGATTGTATTACAACAAAACTTCATTTGTATAAACAAATGGCAGGACTAATTTGGCCCAACGGCATAGTTTGTCGACTCTTGACTTAGTAGGCACACAGACTACAGTGGAATTATGCTAAGACACAATACAAAATATATATCTGAGTATAAATAATATGGTTCTAAACAAATGATAGCATAAATCAGAATTCAGAAGGGAAATTAGAAAATGGACTGAACTAAAAAAAAGATTAATGTAACTTGTAGAATACTGCCAAAGCACTACTCAGAGAAAAATGAATACCTATAAATACCTGAATTAGAAATTAAAAGGTGAAAATCAGTTATCTATGCTTCTAATGTAAGAAGTTAAAAAGGGATCAGCCAATCAAAACTAAGGAAATAAATATTAAATATACAAAAATAAATTTATCTCCATCTATGAGAAAGACAGAAAATGAAATACAATAGTTTGCAATCACATCAATAAACCAAACGCCTCATTTCACTATATAAATGCTGTACCATATTAAGATATATTAAGAAGATTCCAATGCAAGGATATACCATATATGTAGTTTAGATTATTCAATAGTGAGAATTTGTCATTTTTTCCTGAGTTAACATAGAGATAAAATGAAAAACCAAGAAAATTTTCAGCAGTTTTGGTAATCGACGTGATTGTTTGAAGTTTATATGGAAACTCAGAAGATCTGGAATCACAAGAATAATTCTGAAGGAGAATCATGCTAGTTGAATGACCAGGTATCAGGAGCTTTTGCGCAGCTCTAAGGAGACACTGGTCTTGGAGACACGGGGACAGAGGAGGTACTGGGTCAGGGGCAAGAAAAATGGTCATGCTGTGAAAAATGACATAAATCTGATTCTTTGCTCAAACCACACTAAAAATCCTCACAACACTGAAAGCAGAAAAGATGTTTCTTAAAATATAAAAGAACAAATATGTTAAGATCTCTTTCAGAAAATACTTACACGAAAATCAGAGACTTGATTGTAAGCCCTTCAAGCAGCCACACTTAGTGAAGTCATAAGTGTATTTCTAGATTCTGAGACACTGAGCTGTGTGTGGGTCAACTGGCATTTCCCTGCAAGTTTTAGTGACTGTGCAACACCTAAGACCTGGAAATGGAGTACTGCAGCCTTGAAAGTGAACATAGCTACCTAAAATGACAAAGTAATCGAGAAAGAGTTCAAGCCTCAATTAGAGTTAAAAAAAATGAAGCCAATCTGATAAATCAGAATACAGGGTAAAAGATGATAATGCATGTACTCTAAATCTTCAGCTACTATAGGAGAAAAAGGCAGAGAGTTTTATTATGTCTAGAAGAAAAATATTCTGTAACAAAAATGGAGATCAACCTGTCTGGGTAGTTCATTTAAACAAACCAAACTCCTGGAGTCTAGAAAAGGAATGAGACCATATAATTCTGTAAAGCTTAAAGAAATACCTGGATATAATCTCAGATTATGCTGGGCTGATAATTTAAAAGTATTGGTAGAGTCCCTGTAGGGTCCAAAGGAAAAAATAATGGAACCGTTAAACTTTCCATTTGTGAAACACTAGTGCCCTCTGAACCATTGGGACCTCCGAAGAAAATAGGACAAGCCCTATATTTTGGGGTTTGCCATTATGAAACTTATTTCTGTAGTGAAGAAGTGAACATTACCTATCAAGAGTCCTAAGGGTTGTTCCCAGGAATCCTCTTTTGTTGCTTAGCTGTGGCCTCTTTCTAAGCCCAACTCTGAAGGAACACCATTACCTTTCCCCCTCCATGTGGGGCATGACACCCAGTGGCAAAAGTCTCCCTGACAACATGGGGCATGACTCCTGGCAAAGAGCATGGCCCTGGCATAGTGGGATTGGCACCACCTTCCCGACAAAAAGGAGGAAAATAAGCATAATAAAATAAGACATCATGGCTAATGGAGAGCAATTGTGTCAAGAGGCCATTCTGGAGGGGACACTTATGTAAGCTTCAGTTAGAAAGTGCTAATTGCCATGGTTTACTAAATTCCAACTAACAACACCCCTGTTAAATCTTAAGAACACCTAGGGCTCAAACTGAGACTCTATAAAATTTCCTGCACTAAGTTTGCTTTCCTGAAACTTGTAATTCCAAAAGGGTTCCTAGGTCAAATAATTCCTGAAACTGAGAGGGGCAAGCCTCTCTGAGATTATGAACTAATTACATTTCCATATTCTTTACTCCTGACACCTCTTATCAACAAGAATACTTCAGAACGGTCATTGCCTTAAGATCCCTACAGATTGGGAGAAGAATCAGAGGAGAAGGAGTACTTATAAAAGAGAAAATAGGAATTGACAAATCAGTATGACTGCTGAATCATTATATTGACAGTTCTTTAAGCCTCCAGTGTTTTGGACCAGCTATATAGAAGGAAAAATCTAAAACAGTAGAATGGTAACCCTTAACAATCTGTGATATCTGTTGAAATGAGCTTTGAAAATTGTTGCTTTTATTTCTTTATGCATTTCATATTATACAGTTAAAAAAATTAAAAAAATTATAAATTTTGGGGTATCATAAATTTGACAACTCACCTCTAATTTTTAAAGGCAAACAGAGGAAAGAGATAGTTAAAATATCAAGAGTTTACAGAAGTCATTATGTTACGTTCTCGCCAGATTTCGGTGACTGGTGCAACGTCTCATAATCTTTCTTGGTCTCCAAATTCTTTTTTACCAGTCAAAATGTTGAAAACCCATGGTGTTTTGTGGAAGTTTATGCTCTGCAATTAGAAACTCTTCTGAGTGGATGAAGGGGTAAGGGACATGCAGAATTCTAATTACTTATTCTACACTAAAAACAGCTTCAAGTAAACTTTATTGATAAAAATGTATAATAAACTAATACAACAGCTGGCAGTTAAAATTAACTATAAAATCACAGACAGTTTCAAGGAAGCCCTGTGTCTCTGAACAGACCTGGTTTGGAACATTTGACTTTGGAGCCACGTGAACACTTCACACAAAGAAAAAAGTAAACGAAACATTTCAATGCTGGTCTACCAGGAAGATGGATGACTAGAGGAGCTCGAGATGAACCCTGTTCCATGGAAGAGTTAGAGAAGGACAGGAGGGCGACTGTGGCAGTGACTCAGGAGTGCAGCTGACCTATTAGAGCTTCTGCACCATATGGGGCAGCGCTGGCTACAGAGGCCGAGGAACTGAGAGGCAGAGAGTGGAGGCTGGTGTGAAGGTGTGAAGCCCATGAGAGTGCACGCACTGTAACATGGGACTAGGGAGTAAGCCAAGCTGCATTCCTTGGGTGTGCTCCCCTCACCAGCACAGCCCCATGACTGGCGACTCACCACACACCCAATGCACCAAACCCTATGTCATGGTTAGGGACACGTGTCAACTTGGCCAAGTTGTGGTACCTGTTTATCTGATTGGGCAAGCGCTGGCCTGTCTGTTGCAATGAGGACATTTCACAGGATTAGGTCATGAGCACATCAGCTGCATCCACAGCTGAATCTATTTGTAATCAGCCAAAAGGGAGTGTCTTCTGCAATTAGTGATGCTAAATCTAATCAT
>PVIY010063428.1:0-10502 GCA_004026745.1 Myrmecophaga tridactyla | reverse complement strand
TCTCTTTTTTTTGTGATGTGCTGCACAGAACAGTCGGGAAGTTCATAAGTTCTTTGGGAAAGAGCTTTGTCGTTATGGTGACTGCATTTAATTGGCATTTAACAGGAAACCCTGATGTTAGTTCCTGGGCTCTTTCCCTCCACACCCTTTAGTCTTTTTCTCTCCTCTTGGTTCCTTTGATGTCCCCTGCCTCCCCATCCTCCTGGTTCCATAGAGGCCTCGGAGACTGGTGTCCTTTTAGTGGGTCCAGTGAGCAGGCGCCTGACCCATGATAGATACTAGGGCAAGTCCAGCCAGCTCTCCTCCCATCAGGAGGCCGGAGAGGAAGGAGGAAACCTTATTTGAAAACTGGGAGCTGACAGCAGAGGACGCTGCAGAGCAACTTGGTGTGTCTTTTCCAAGCTCTTTAAAAAAGTGCACCCCTCACCCCCTGCTCGATGGCAAGGGGCACTGAGGATGGAGCTGTGGACCACTTGTCCTCTTGCCCTATTGATGTCTTTTCTGGGCACTGTGGTTTTCTTGAATTAAGTTACACACTGTACAGCAAACTTTGTTCTTGACCTTAAAAAAAAAAAAAAGGGACTGAAACAAGCAATTCCTCAGATCAGCACAGCTCCCATCATCACCACCACCACGGGCACCTCACTGATGTGTAATAAGAGAAACCTGCAGGCATAATTTGTTATGTAATATGCTGATAATACAACTTTCGGTTTTAGATGGAAACCAGATGTGGAGGGGCTCTCTTTAATTGACCTCACAAGGGGGAGACTTTAATAGATTAACTAGCAGTACATACCCCAAAGGTGATAGTACCATTATTATTATTATGTTTTGACTTGACGGGAGAATCCCAGATTTGGGGCTTTGGGGCTGGCTTTGCATTTCAGCTTCTCGCTTTGCTGCAGCTGTCCTTTTTTGTCAGACTCTTCCTCTCTTGAAAGAGCCGATTCGTTGCCAACACAAAGCACATGGCCGGGTCTGGCTGGGCTCAGCACGGCTTAGCTCTGCAGGGCTGGACTCGCCTCCTCCCTTGTCCAGCTGCTGCCCTGTCCTCCACTCCCCCAGGGAGGGTCTTGCCAAGGGACTCAAGTGCTGCCTGAATGTTAGCTGATCTCACTCATCTCCTTTCTAAAACGTCAGATTGTGCAGGAAGAGGGGCTCTTTAAACCCGCCCAATGGATATTTCCAAAATCTTCGAAGCTCCTCCTCTGATTAATTTTTGTGTTTGTTTCCTGTGTTTGAGGGTTCCTTCTACATGACTGAGTCACCTTCACAGTGGTCCAGGGTTAGGGACTGCCCTGTAATAGCTGACCCCATTCATAGCAGATGCTGTTGCTGGTGTGGAGACGTGCGTAGGACATTTTTGTTTGAGCGCAGCTCACAGTCACATTACCCGTGGCCACATTGCTGAATAGTGTATTCAAAAGCCATTTACCATTCCCTAGGGGTCTTCTGATGGTGGAGTAATTTTCTTTGCCACACAACTTTGTTTTAAGGTGACTTCTTCTTTGATGCTTAATCTAAACCTTCTGTGCATGCAGTTTTGGATCAGGCTTTGGGCTTTGGAAATTGCGGGTTGTGGTTTTTGGTGGTGGTGGTGGGGCCTTGCCTGTCTTAACCTTACCGAACTTGGGTCAGAGGGAGCCCGGATTCTTGTACAAGAATGTTTGCTGAGACCCTGAGTAGCACAGGCAGTGCTATTGCCAGTTAGGACAGGAGGAAATCTTCCAGAGGAAACTTGGCTTCAGGATGTCGGGGTGATGGGAGTAGGGGAAGGTGGAGAAGGCTAGGGCTGAAGACAAGATTTTTTTTTTCCTAGCAGCAACTGGAGATACTTGAGCTTTTCAGATATAAACAAACAAATAAGAAAACCAGAGACATCCTTGCTATAGTCAGCCATTTTTTTTTTGTTGTTAAATGTAGGTTGATTGAGAGGGAAAATGGTGATGGGTGTATTTGAAAGCAGCCTTAGGAACTCGAGTAAATAAAAACACATTTGAAGGACTGGCAGATTTTGCATTTCAAAGGGTCTACCTTGTAGAATTTCACATCACGTCAGGGGTTAAGGAGCAGTGTGACAGGCCCCACTGCTGCTTTAATGTTTCTCAGTCTCCTGCTGTGGGGGCTGCACAGGGAAGCCGCCTTTGGCATGGGGTGGGGGTGGGGGTGGCCAGACCACATAGGAATATCATGGAAACAGTAGGGCCTCTAAGGCATCTGTAGTCTCCTGGGCAAGCAGGGAGGGTAAGCTAATCATTCAGTGGAGGGAATTTTTCCACAGTGTCACTCTCTGGAGGTTGAAAGCACATCAGGTTTGGTAAACAGCCCAGTTGACCCCAGAATGAAGTGGCTGGCTTACTCCTGGCTTCTGCTCATTTTGTTCTACCAATTGAACAAGCAAACTCTCTGCTTCTGCTGGTATGATGTTGTTCCCAAGTTCTGAAGATTTAGGACCATGAAAAGTTCAGTGCAGCCAAAATGGGTGCAGGTTGTCAACGTAGCCCTTGCTGGTACCCACTGGTTGGTGAAGGCCCATCCAGGGCCAGGGGTTTTATCTTTTCCCCGGGCAAAGCAGTCTGCAGTTACAGCTGATGAAACTGAGGCTCAGAGAGGCCAAGTAACTGGCCAGAGGCCACAGAGCCTCAAGGCTGAGTAGCCAGTAGCAGTCTCCCAGTCTGCCTGGCTTCAGAGCTTGCTTGCTTTCCATGTACTGTTATCCATGTGTTTAAGATAGAGGCCCTGGGTTCTGTTTTATCTCAAACGATAGATTTTGTTTAGTCTTGTTAACACCACAGGGAAACTTAGAAATTTTAATTGCCTCTCCCTTTCTTATGGCTTTTTTTTTTTTTTTGGAGTCAGGAGGAACTGATTGGATTCTGTGTCTATTCTGCTACCAAAGGTAGTGCCTTAGTTGGGAAGATTGAAATGTTTTACTTCATCCTTACAAAAGACAGATTCACGAGAAAATATAATTATTCCCAGTGACCTTTGGGGGAGAAACAGGAAATAAATCTGGCAGCTCAGTAGAAGCGTCACCAAGTACTCACATCCCATTTTCCACTCAGAGGTTTTTTTAAAGGGTTTCCAACTTTTTTGGGGGGAGGGGGGTGTTTGTAATTCAGATGTCTCAGAGTAAATTATTTTGTGATGCTTGCTACCTTAGTTTTGTATGGTATCATGTTTTGTATAAATGGCAAAGTAATGAAATTACTAAACATAGTTGTCTGTCCTCCAGCGTATGGGAAATTGGTGTGGCCCAGTCAGGGTTGTTCAGGGGCCCTGGTGTGTGTATGTGTGTGTGTGTGTGTGTGTGCGTGTGTGCGTACATGTTAGGGCAGCACTCCATGTCCAGCAAAGCCTGCCTGGCTGAGTTTGCTGCCCTATCTGCCTCTAATCAATTTGTAGGAGAGGATTGGGGCCCTGTGCTTTGAGTTTCTAGAAGTTAGTATCTCGAAGAGTGGTTCTCAATCTTAGCTGCATATCACAATCATCTGGAGAGTTTTTAAAAAACTTGATACCCAGGCTGCATCCTGGAGCAGTGGCATGAGAATCTGGGGGCAGAAAGGGTTAGGGCCCAAGCATTGATTTTCTTTTAAAAATACCCCTGAGTTGATTCTATTGTTAATATGAGACTGCAGAATAAAGGCTGGAATAGACCCCATGACTACCTCACCTCCTTTGGCAGGAAATTAGGGACTTTCGTGTCCATCGTTGGAACACACTCAGTAGAACTTTCAGTTTCTGCTGGGTCTTGGTGAAGGAAGATCTGAAAGGTCTCCACCCGTAGGCATAGTTCCTGATGGGGACGTCAGCTGCCCACCCAGGTAGTTCCTCTTCCTGCTGGGCCAGGATGTGGACACCTCCCTGCACAACATTCAGTCTGGCCCCTCTCTACCGCCTTCCTTCAGGCTCAAAGGGTGCAGGCTTTATTCAGACTGTTAGGTCTGAACGTTCTCAGGCCCGACGTTCTCACCATCTGCCTGGTCTCTTCAGCTTCTTGTCCCTTCTGGAAGTTTGGCACATGGTATCCCTCAGGAGTTCAAGGAAGGCAAGAGGCAGTGTGTCTTGGTGATTCTCACCGAGCCCTGGGTCCCTTTCCCTAGGGTTTGCAGTGAGTGGCATGCTTTCTGCCACCCGGTTGTCCAGACTGTTTAGAAACAATCCTTCTATGAATATATGGGGGATGGCATTTCACAGCATTGTGTTTATGATGAGCAGGGACTGTGGAGAGGGAGGCGTCTCTGGTCTGTGCACTTTCCCTTTACAGAAGAGAAATCCAGCCCCTGAAAAGAGAGGTGGCTTTCCTGATGTCCCTCAGCTGGGGCTGATGGGGCCCAGAGCTGGGTCTCTTGGGTCTTCCTGCTCAAGTGCCGTGGTCTTTGATGTGTGACCTTATTTTGCTTGCAGGACAGTTTGCTTTTGCATAGACCAGCAGGCAGACTTAATCATTGTTCAGAGCATTCTTTAGCCAAAACTTTGGCCGGTGAAATGTGATATCCTTTGCTTTTGGTTGGCTCTGACAACCCAGCCCATTTTTTACTTCCTTCGCTCAGGCATGCTCAGCAAGTGTCTTGAAAGAGTTGCTGAAAGGATGTGGCTCTCTACGCTAGCCTGGGACTTGGTTTCCCTCACTGGAAAACAGATTGTAATAGAAAGGGCCGACACCTTGTGAAGATGAGCTTGGTGAAAAGAGTTTTGGCCGCTTTGGTAAACCCATCAGTTTCTGCTCTTCTGCGCCTTGGTTGGTGGTGGTAAACAAGGGTTCTTTCCAATCTGCTAGGAGTTGGGTTTGGGCCGAGTGAGGGAGGAGGAGGGAACTGTTGTCATTTTCTCCAGCTTGTTCTTCCTGAGTGTCCTGGCCTATAGATGGGCACATGATTTCATTCATTCATTTAACCCTTAGCACAGTCTATGGCTGAAAGACCAGCCCCTTTTATTGGTGAAGATATTGATACTCAGAGAGGTCTCCTGGGTGAGAGTGACAGTGGTATTTGAACAGTGGTGTGGCTGACCTCAATCTACATTCTTTCCACCATGCCATCCTTCCTCTTCATCCTGTACTGGCCACAGTTCAAAGGAGGCACCGCTCCTGCTGTAGGTGGTATTAACTGGAGGGGGATCCCTGATACCTCCCTGCTGGGCACCATCCTCCTGCTTTCAGGAGGGGCTTTGTGGCAGTGCACGGGGACCTGCCAGCTCCTAGAGAGCAAGGCCTGCTGGGACTCTTGTGTCCCTGGCAGTGTGAGCAGCGTCATGGATAGAGGAGGTGGCTTGTGTGACTCTGGTTGCTCCTGCCTATCCTATCCTCACCTGTGGAGATCACCCTCCTAGGCCACCCTTGGCCTGAAGTGCCTACCAAACAAAGCCAGGCTGGGAGAGGCACTCAGTCTGCTCCTGGAATTCCCCTTGCTCTAATGTTCACTTTGGCTAGAGGCCTGGGGGTAGAGGGAGGTCTTGTTTGCCGGCTGCTGACAGCCTGTCTGTGTGTTTGGAGATAGAAGGAGAATGTCTTCTACAGCTGCCGCCCCACTCAGGTTAGAAGTAGCCTGTCTCCTGGAGCTCATGGGGGGAAGGAGGAGGGTCTGTGTCCTGAGTCTCCAAAGGTTTGTGGAATGCCAGGAAACCTCTCGTGACATAGCCCTGGTAGTCTGGGCCCCAGAGCCACTGTCCCCTGAAGGTCTTTGGCATCACATGGGGGAATTTCCCTGGCTGGCAGGAGTGGGCACAGTACCACCTATATGCTGGGACTCTCTGAGCTCAGGTTTTTCCTCTCGCTGGACCTCTTACCCAATGTTTTACAACACTCGGCAGAGAACCTGTCTCAAGAGCCCCTTGCAAAGGGTGCAATGCCATGGGAAGGGATGTGAGGCAGATGATGGGATTCTGAATGAGAAGAAGGTCAGTCATGAGGTTTGGGGAGGGCTGTGGGCCAACAGGGGCCTCTGTGGTTGCAGAAGGAGCATACACCACTCAGCACCCCCAGGGGCTTTGGGAGGAGAGGAGCTGGAACCCAGCTATATGTCACTTGCTGCAAAGGCAGCATGACTTTCTGGAATTGAAGTGACTGGATTCAAATTCCAGCTCTCCCACTTGTTGGCCATATGACCTTGGGCAGGGGACTACTTCTCCTGGCCTTGGATTCCTCATCTGCCCCTTCTGCTTCTGCTTCTGACAGCATCTGGCCCATATAGTTTGGTGGGGTGGGCACTGAGTGAAATCACAGGTGGAACACAGAAAGCTTGGGGAACATTCCTGAGCATCTTGGGCATCCTGTAGCGAGCACACGCTTTGGGGGGACGGGGTTGGACAATTGTCTTGATCGCTCTCTGGATGACAGAATGATGGAAAGAGCAGAGGGGACTACATTTGAGCTGTGCTCTCCAGACAGGTTAGCCCGGGCCAGCTAACCAGTCTTGCTACCCACCAGCCTTCATTCTCAGATATCCTTTTTTTTAAATGGTAAATTGTGTATTGAATGGATTAAAAACTTATATCAACAGCTCAAAATTCCAACGCAATGTCAGTTTGATTAGGTAAGTGCAAATTTAACAGCGTAGTGATTATTCAGAGATGTCCTTTGGTTTTTGTTGGAAGGAGGGATTGAAAGCATATGTCATAATTTAATTTGCAGCATATCTCTTAACGAAGAGTTAAGACTGGCAACATCTTTTAAGCTTCTCTTTAGGAAATGAAATCTCTGTTTACCAAAAGTGATTTAGTTTGGTCTTAAACCTGGAAAATTAAATGCAGTTAAGTGTCCTGCTGCAGCCTAAAAATCTCACCTTGACTCACAACTTCTGTGAATGTCTTCTTTGAAAAACTTGATGGCTGCACACCTCTCTGGACCAAGGGAAGGATCCATTTGCCACCTTCCTGGATTCATATTCTTTGCAGTTGACCTCTTTTGTTTGTTTTTGCCCCTTCTGCTTTTTGCAGCTGCAGCTATCCTCCTCTTGGTGCAGGTGACGTGGTGGCAGCTGGAGCGCTCCCCTAGCTTTGTTGATGACATTGTTGGTGACAGCTTGGCCACCTCTCACTGGCTCCTGCAATGTGTTTGTGGGTGCTTCCGGACCCTGCTACCGCTCAGACACGACTAGTCTCTCCAGGCGCAGGAGCTCATCTAAGCTCATCAAAGCTTTTGAAATGAGTCGTTGACCAAAGTGACAGTTGGAGGTCCTGGCCCTCCCTATGGACTCTGTTCCTTCTGGCTCAGGGGACTGGTTCCTGCTTGTCTCTGCCCCCCTGAACCTTCTGAGTCTCATACCTGGTTGGCTCCCACCCAGCATCGTGTGGGGTGAATGGGGTGGAGAGTTTGGGCACGTGGGATTTCCTGCATGTGCTTTTGGGCAGCTTTGGGGGAGACTCCTGGGTACAGAGTTGTTAAGATAGCCCTCTCCCCACGAGGCTGGTTCAGGTGGTTGGGGCTGGCCCTTGGAAAGCCCTTTCCAGATGACCTCCCCAAAGTGGCTACACTTGTGTGACATTGACCCAGACCTTCTTCTTGGGCAAATAAAGTAGTAAAGCTTTGTGACTGAGGGTCAAATAAGGGAGCAAACTGAGGCATCTGTGTAGGCCCCGGGCTTGGTAGACACAGCAGAGCTCACCTGTGGAACGCATTGAGGTTTCATTATGCTTCCTGCCCTTTGCAGACGTGTTGCTCAGTTCAATTCAGTCAGTATTTAGGAAACACCAACTCTGTGTGCCAGACACTTTCCCAGACCCAGGAGAACCCAGAGGTGAGTAAATTGAACCCTTGCTTTTAGGGCGCTTGTAGGCTTATGATACAGTCAGACTACAGTTAATTTGTTGAGTGTGCAGGACATGTAATAAATGTAATGGAGATATGTATGCACAAGGTACTGTGGGAGTCACAGTCTACTGAAGGGAGCAGGCAGGGAAGGCTTCGTGGAGGAGGTGATGGTAACAACTGATCTAAGTCTTGTTGAATGTGCAGAAATTTCAACAGATGAAGTAGGGAGAAGATACTCTAGACAAGGAGAGCAGACTGTGCAAAGGCACAGCAGCCTGAGACTGTCTCTCAGGGCATTTGTGTGGCTGGCAGGTGGTCAGAAAGCCTGCCGTGGGGTGCCTGGGTGAGAAGAGTGTAAGATGGGAGGGGGTGCTAGGCTAGTGAAGGTCAGGATGGCAGTGGAGTGCTAGGGAAAGTGACTGGACTTAACCCCACAAGGCTGGGTAGCTGGAGAATGATGTGCTGATGCTTGAGAAGACAGCCAGGGGTCTCTGGCTGAGGAGCAAGGTGGTGACCAAGGGCAGAAGAGAGCAAAGGCAGGGCAGGGCAAAGGGTGAGCAGCACTTGGTCACCAGCTGAATGCTGGTGAGGAAGCAAAGGGCAGAGGGGTCAGGCTTCTCTAGGGTCCTCAGTAGGGGTCCCTTCCAGGGGGAGACTGCTCAGGGCCTTTGAGTGGTCACCTTGGAAGGGCAAGAAGGAAGTTTCATTAAATATCATGTACTTGGCTGCAGGGGTGTGGACTCTGGTTATTTTCTGTTGACACTGTTGCATTCAGTGGGGTCACTTGGGATTCCTAAGAACTTGTAAAGTTTCTTGCCTGGGCCTGCCCTGGAACTAAACAAATCAAAATGAACAAAGTACAGTGCATGAGTTGAAAAAATCTGATTCAGTGTAAATGGAATTTAAGCATGTTGGTCTGATTGGTTTTACTACAAGGAGCTTCCATGCTCTGTGAGCTGTGGTAGACGCCTGTGGTTCTGAAGGGGTGGGGGAAGCTGGTGGCATAAACCCTGGAGAATGGCCTATCTGGAATCACTGATAGCAACAGCACCCCATGAATAGCAGTCCAGGTCCCGATGGCTGCGTGACATCTGATTGGGGCCTAGAAGGAGGAGAATTAAGGAAGATAATGAATCTGTAAAGAAGCAGATGGATCTTCAGCTCAGCAGACCATCACAGCTTTTTAATTTTTTATTTTCTTATTAGAGAAGTTGTAGGTTTACAGAAAAATCATGCAGAAAATAGAGTTCCCATATACTCCCCTCACATACACAGTTTTCTCTATTATTACACTTTGCATTAGTGTGGTGCTTTAGTTACAGTTTATGAAACATTATTTTAATTTCACTATTAGCTGTAGTCCATAGTTTACATTTGGGTTCATTATTTGTGTTGAACCGTCCTATGGTATTTAAAAATTTTTTTCTAGTAACATATATAACTAAAATTTCCCCTTTTAACCACGTTCAAATATGTAATTCAGTGTTGTTAATTACATTCACAGTATTGTGTTACCATAGCTACCATCCATTACCAAAACTTTTCCATCACCCCAAATAGAAACACTCTACCAATTCATCATTAACCCCATTCCCTAACCCCATACCAGCCCCTGCCAACTTGTATTCTACTTTGTGACTCTGTTTAATCTATTTCATATCAGTAAGATATACGATATTTCTCCTTTGTGACTGGCTTATTTCACACAGTGTAAAATCTTCAGGGTCATCCACGTTGTCACATGTATCAGAACTTCTTGCCTTCTTCTGGCTAAATAATATTTCCATTGTGTGTATATATACTACATTTTGTTTATCTCTCCACCTGTTGTTGGACACTTGGGTTGCTTCCATCTTTTGGCAATTGTGAATAATGCTGCTTAGGAACATTGGTGTGCAGGTATCTGTTTGAGTCCCTACTATTACTGGTTTACATTCCCATCAACAATGAATGAATGTTCCTATTTCTCCACATCTTCTTCAACACTTGTAATATTCCACTTTCTAAATAATCGTCCTTCTGGTGAGTGTGAAGTGGTATCTTGTAGTTTTGATTTGCATTTCCCTAATTGCTAATGATGTTGAGCATCTTTTCTTGTGCTTATTGACCCTTTGTATATCTTCTTTGGAAAAAGATCTATTCAGGCCTTGTGCCCATTTTTAAATTGAGTTGTTGAGTTGTAGCAGTTCTGGATATCACATCCTTATTGGATATGTGGTTTCCAAATATTTTCTCCCATTCTGTAGGTTTTTTACTTTCATGATGAAGTCCTTTGATGTGCAAACACTTTAAATTTTGAGGAGGTCTCATTTATCTATTTTTCTTTTTGTTGTTTGTCTTTTGTGTAAAGTCTAAGAAGCCATTCCCTAACACAAGGTCCAAAGATGCTTCCCTGTTTTGCTTCTAGGAGTTAGTTTTTGTTCTTATATTTACGTCCATGATCCTTTTTTTTAGGTTTATTTCTGGGTAACATTGATCCATTTTGAGTTGAATTTGGTATATGATGTGAGGTAGGGGGTCCACCTTCATTCTTTTTTGCATTTGTATATCCGGTTTTCACAACACCTTTCATTGAGAGGACTTGACACCCCTTGTCAAAAATCTCTTGGTCGTAGAGGTGAGGGTTTATTTCTGAATTCTCAGTTCAATTCCATTGGTCTGTGTATCTGTTCTTGTGCCAGTACCATGCTGTTTGATTTATGTAGCTTTGTATAATTTTTAAAGTTGGAAAGTGCAAGTCCTCCAACTT
>PVIY010063427.1:0-10502 GCA_004026745.1 Myrmecophaga tridactyla | reverse complement strand
TATGAAATAATGTGAATAAGTAAATTCATTAGCGACAGGTTACCAATGGGTTGGGGTGGGTTAGGGAATGGGGAGTAAAGACTTTCTCTTTAGGTTGTTGGAAAAGTTTTAGTGATGGATGGTGCTCATGGTAGCACAATATTATGAGTACAATCAACACCACTGAATTATATATTAGAATGTGGTTAAGGGGGGGAAATTTAAGGTTGTATATATGATACTATATATAGTAACTTGAAGCTTCAGTCAAGAACAAAGCAGGAACAAATTATGGAGTTTACAGTTTATTGGTGTGTCAGAGAGACTATAAATATAGCCCAACAAGAAGTGTCATTCACATAGAACATAATATGTATGCTTTGCAAAGTGGCAACTTCAATAGGTAAAGACCGATATTAAAATTAACACATGAAATATAATTTATTTATTCAGTATATATTATTTGCTAGTGTCATTTACTTGCTTGAATTACCTCAAAGAGTAAACTGGATAAAAGTCATAAATATCATGGAGCTTTATACTTTTGTTCAGAGGAGCCAGACTTAAAAAAAACTGAGAAAATCATAGTTTATGTTAGAAGTTAATGAGTGTTCTCACAAACAAACAAAAATAGCACAGGGAGAGGAGATTTGGGATTACTAGGAAGAAGCATATTTTTTTCAGTAACAGAGTGATCAGGATAAATATCATTTGAAGAAGGGGAGAGAGTTTGCCTAACAGCTACATAAGAATAGAGTGTTGCAGGCAGTGAAAGTACCTATACTAAAGGTATTTTAAGTGTGGAGCTGCCATCAAGTGAAAAAGTGAAGCAGTTTGGGGTGGAAGATTGACATTTCAGTAAAAGACATATTGAATCAGGACATTTAGTAGACATTTGTATTAGTCAGGGTTCTCTAGGGAAACAGAATTGATAGAAGATGCCTGTAAATATTATGGGATCTTTATAAGAATTGTCTCATGCAACTGTGGGGATGTAAAAGTTCAAATTCCACAGGGCAGGTTACAAGCTGTGAACTGTGATGAAGGTCCCTGATGAATTAATTCTCCAGGAGAAGCTGGCTAGCTGAAGCAGAGGTGGAAATTCTCTCTTCTGATTGCTGAAATCATCAATTCTTTTAAAGTCTTCAATTGATTGAACAAAATCTTCTCTGATAGTTTAAGGCAATCTCCTCATTGATTGTAGACGTAATCAGGCATAGATATGATCAACATACTGATGATGTAAGTCCACAAAATGTACTCACAGTTCAATCATAGCAGTGCTTACATGAACAAACAACTGGACACCAATCCCTAGACAAGTTGACACATGAACTTAACCATCACAACATCCATGTGAAGATGTCAAAAAGATGAATATAAGAGTCTGGAAGTGGGGAGTGTTCTGGGCTAACAATATACATTTTGAAGCATGTCAGAAGGTGATAAATGCAAAGGAGATGCACAGATCAGAAAATGACAATTATAATAAGATGTTCTCACTGAGATAATGATAGTTCAATAAAAACCTGAAGTAGGCAAGAGAAAGGGCCATTCAGATATAAGTGGGAAGAATATTCCAGTGAATAGGAACAGAAATACAAAAGCCCTGGCAGATGAGGTTGGAGGAAGAATGTGCCTCTTATATTTGTGGAATAGCAAGGGGAACAATGTGGACATAGTAGAGTGATCAAATGGGAGCAGAGGAGAAGCTAAGGTTAGGGAAGTAGCTGGGGATTGGATCATATAGGATCATTCAGTTCTTTTAATCTGAGTGCAATAAGGGGTCATTACAGGATTTTGAGCAGAACAACTTGATTTGACATAAATTTTTAAATACCATATCTGTTGACTTGAGAAAATTCTGTAGGGGCAGCCAAGTTGAAAGTAAGAAGAGGAGTTAGGAAACTATTTTAAAATTCCAAGCAGGAAATCATGGTGGTTTGGACTAGGATGTAACTGTGGAGATGGAGTCTTTATTTGTGTTACTTCAAAAGCAGACCTTGAGAAAATTATTTCACTACAAATAGTTTACTTAAGAGAAAGATAAATACAGATTGGAGAGTGGAAAAGTTAGACCAGATAGGAAGAAAGGTAAGACAGAATGCATTATCAGAAAAGTTTCCTCTGTCTGTGGGCACATGGTACCCAATTCCTCTGAAGGCTTCTGGGAGAAAGTGTAGAACATACTTCAGAGTTATCCAGTCAACAGGTGAAGAGGTTGGGAAATATTTCTGTCAAATTACTATCCATCAGTGGTTGAGGGCTCCTTGAAGGGACATTTCTGGCTTGCCCTCTAGCTGGTTGAAGATGCTTCTATGGCAGGTGAAAAGTCCTTAGGCAGAGATTCATGTATTTTCACAATAAGTGGTCTTTTTCACGTGGAGGTAAGTGCTGAGAGGTGATGGATGGAGCACTGAGAGAAGCTGCTACAGTTAGTGAGCAGGATTTGGATTCTGAAACTAAAGCTGAACATAAAAATGTGATAAATATATATATCAACTTATTTTCTGTAAAAGATGCTTATTAAGAATCTGAGAATTTCACATTTCAATGTTTCACTTATTAACAAGCATTTACTGAGCATGTACAAGGTGCCATGCTTTTGCAAAGAACTGAGGGACACATGTAAAGGAATGAAGCTTCAATTTTATCCCCAAGGCACTCAAAGTTGAGTAGCAAATATTAGAATTCTTTCATGAATTATAATACACAGTACAAGATGAATGATGTCATAAAATAAATTATAGCACAATATCATTGTACTTATGCTAAGAAAATGATAATGTGGGCCCAGATTAATGCATTAATTCTGGAAATGGAGGCTGAAGTCCTTGCTTATTTTATTCCACTTAAATTCCTAGGTCCAACCTCAGGGTCTGGCATATAGGAGGTGCTCAATATATAGTTACTGAATAGATCAATTAAACATAGAGATACTGATAGGAGGTATAGGTGATGGGAAAGGAAAAATAATTGAGCATAATGCTTATACTTCTAGTGAGAGCAGCTGGCCAGATGGTAGTAGCTTATATAGATTAAGGAATGTGGAGGTGGAGTTAGTGACATGGGAATAAGGATGGAATGCTGTGATGGTTTAGAGCTGTACGTACTCCAGAAAAAAATGTTCTTAAACTTAACCTATTCCTGTGGGTGCGAATCCTTTGTAAGTAGGACTTTTTGGTGAGGTTACTTCAGTTAAGTTGTGGCCCATCTTAATCAAGATGGGTTTTAATACTATTACTGGAATCCTTTATACGTAGAATGAAACTCAGACAGAGAGAAAAAGCTACAGGAAATAAGAATCTGAAATTCAATAGAACCCAGAAGAGAACCAAGAGGCCAGCAGGAACTGCCATGTGACAGAGAAACCCAGGACCAAGGAGCACTGGCAGCCAGCCCCAGAAGGCCAGTCTTCAGGAAGAGGGCATTGTCTTGATGATGCCTTGATTTGGGCTCTCTCTTAGCCTCAAAACCATGAGCAAATAAATTCCCAATGTTACATGACCCATTACATGGTATTTTTTTCTGCAGCCAAGGAAACTAAAACATGACAAAGAAAAGATTCAGTTTTGCACATTTGTGGATGTGGTAGGTAGAATTCTAAAATGTTCCCCCAAGATTCCTGTCTTCTGGGATATGTTCCCTATATAAACCCTTCACTCTCGTGTGGGTGAGACCTGTGAATCTGATGAGATGTCACTCCTATGATTAAATTAAATTACATGGGAAGTGTGAGAGGGTTCCACGAATGCAAGTAAGGTCCCAAATCAGTTGATTTTGAATTAATCAAAAGAACATTATCTTGGTGGGCCTGACCTAATCAGGTGAGAACCATTAAAGGAGCAACCAGGCCCTTACTGAAGAAGCAGAAACTACCTTCCTGCCTCAAAGAAGTAAGCATCCATGTTGGGGGAGACTTATGTGGTTAAGAACTGAGAATGGCCTCTAAAAGCTAAAACACTTACAGATTGACAACAATAACAAAAGAGGAGCCTTAGTAGTATAATATAAGAATTGCTTGGTCCTCTAGCCCCTCTAAGCTCAGTATTCTCCCCAAATGTTGCAACGCTGTGTCTCCCTTATGCTGGAGTGCAGTGTTTAAAGTTTAGATGGCAGTGCTACCCAATACATGGTCTTTCCTGATGCCTTTTGTGCAGTTGTTGTTTGAATCTTTGGCTCCAACATTCTATTGTCTGTCTAGCTGGGGGTGATAGGAAGCATGAAAGGCCCATCACCTTTTAATCTGGGCATGTGCCCACAGCTTGGCCACTTGTGCAATAATAAGGTACTTTGATCTGATTGGAATCTGGTTTGCATCTGAAAACTTGGCACAGGTGTTTCTCCAAAGCTGCACAGGTCCTGGCAGCCACATGACACATGGGAATTGCTGTCCCATATTTGGAGTGTGTGTCTATGGCAGTGAGACACCTCCAGAAACCATGATTAAGTTGCAGCAGCTGTGTGTGGTTGCGTTGCCATACTCACGTGGGGCCTGAGCCCTGGCTGATGTGGCCCAGCTCATCATGTGGCACCACATGAGTGCATTCGCAGGAATTTCATAATTGCTGTGTCTTTGGCTTCCCCGTCCCCTATGGTGAGTCCTTGTGATTTGACCCATTCTTGCTTCTGAGGTTGGCTTCTGTGTCCCATTCAGTGGTGAATCTGTAGGACAACTGTGGCAACCTGTTGGGTGCAGGCTTGGTCAGCATAGGAATTCCATTCATGTGTCTCCTTTGAGCCCTCCTCCTGCTCCTTTATGGTTTCTACCAGGGTCTTAGCCCTTAACTTAGAGGGACCCCCTTCTGTCTGCTAGTACTGCGGTGTTCTTCTGTAGGAATCCCATCAATTTCTGCTTTATTGATCCCTTCCTTTAGTAACAAAGGTCACATTGCCCCACCCCCTCATTTGTCTTGCCTCAGTTACTCTTTGTGTTCCCTTAGGAATACCCTTAGGACAGGGTGCTAACTTTTGTTGTACTTTCATCCCTCCCTGCCTGCTACATGAAGCTTTTCTACCAGTTCCCTCACTGTCATCCCAGAGGGCAACAAATGGGACGGTGGTTTCTTCCACTGGGGAGGCTTCAATTTCCTAAACACCTCTGCTGTTATCCAAGGCAGAACCATTCCATCCACGTCCTGCTCTGGGGTCTATTGCCAAGTGTCTCTTGCTTCACCCTCATGGGATAGCCTCAGGAGCAGTTTTCCAAGGGGTTTTACGTTTTGGTAAGTCTCTAGCAGTTGGAACACTATTCTCATGCTCCCAGCAAATCAGACTCAAAGTAGCATGGGTCATCTATGCTTTTTTCCTATTGGTTGTTCTGTACAACATTTTGTGTAGCTGAGGTTCAATAATTAACTTTCTCAGACTGCGCCACTTGACCCTGGACATCTGAGGCTGCAATTTCCCTCATCAAAATAGACACACCAACCAAGTTGCATGACCTTCCCCTGGCTTCTGCCCATATTGATCTTTTAACCTGACTCTCAAGTAGCCTGTAGCTCACTCTCAGATAAAGATCTTATTTCAATTTTCAGCAATTGCATTGGTTGTTGGGCATTGACTGAAAATTGGTCTAGCCTGTAGCTCACAAACAGCCTGAGCTGGGTGGAATTCTCCACACAGGAGCCCCAGACTCTCCGCTAGAGTCTTCTGCAACCCCTGAGACACTTTGAGGCTCAGCAAGTGTGGGGGAGCAAGCAGGTGGCCAGGAACCAAGGTATAATTTTCCTATTCTTCTTGGAACCCAGCTCCCACGTCTCGGACCTTATCTACCCCACCAATTCATCATCCCTGTTAACAGGAAGACTGCTTACCACCTACTTGTCCCCAAGTTGGCCAGAGGGAGGCCAGCATTTCAGACAATTTGTCACCCCCCAGGGAGCCGGCACCCCCTGAGTGATTGACACGACAAACCCAAATGCTTCTATCATGCCATGATGAGCTATTTTTTATGGTCTTGCTGACTACACCAAATTGTCAGTCAGAAGGTGTGCCAGTTTGAAAGGATTTATGTACCCTAGAAAAGCCATGTTTTAATCTTAATCCCATTTTGTAAAGACAACCATTTCTTTTAATCCCTATTCAATACCATATGCTGGGAACTTTAATTAGATTATCTTCATGGAGATGTGACTCAATCAAGTGTGGATAGTAAACTTAATTAGGTGGAGATGTGATTGGTTTTACTGGAATCCTTTAAAGGAAGAAGCGTTTTGGAGACTACTTCAGAACACTGCAGTCACAAGAAGCAGAGAGTCCACTAAGACGGTGACTTTTGGAGATGAAGAAGGATAATGCCTCTTGGGGAGCTTCATGAAGCAGGAACCCTGGAAAGGAAGCTAACAGATGATGCCGTGTTCACCATGTGCCTTGCCAGATGAGAGAGAAACTCTAACCATGTTCACTATGTGTCTTCCCATTTGGGAGAGAAACCCTGAACTTCATTGGCCTTCTTGAATCAAGGTACCTTACCTGGATGTCTTAGATTGGACATTTCTGTAGACTTACTTTAATTGAGACATTTTCATGGCCTTAGAACTGTAAACCTGTAACTTATTAAATTCCTTGTTTTAAAAGCCATTCTATTTCTTGTATATTGCATTCTGGCAGCTAGCAAACTAGAACAGAAGGAAAGACACACAGAGATGTCAATCTACTCAAATACAGATGTTGGAGTCGCCAGCAAAAGCACGACTCACACAGGCTCTGATGGGCAGATGTTTCACTCACATAGAGAAGAGACACAGCAAGGTCAGCTTTGCTAGTGGGCATTAGTTCCCCATGGCCAAAGGGTCTAAATCCATGGCTGAAGCAGGGAGATATTCTATGCCCAGCACCCCTCTCTTGTGTTTGTGTGCATAATGGAGGCACTTTGCTCCCTCCCCACCAGGGACAGATAAACCACCAGATTGTGAGTTGGATGCCATAAAACATGCCCACCAGAATCAGACTGACTGCAGTGAATATTCACATGTTCTTTGGACAGTAGGGGGAGGAATGAACAGTGGTCCCTTTGTTTACTGGGGGACTGACTGTGTTTTATCCTACCAGGCCGACATACCTGGTCCTGACCACAGGATACATTAATGGGTCCCAGGAAAATGTGGCAGGTTGTGGGCTGACTATTCTGTACCACAGGTAGTACCTCAAGTATCCTTTCAATGAAGCCTGAGGACCACTAGGAAGCTTAAGAGAATTGTCCATCAGCCCTCTCAGTAGGAAGACAAGATAGAGAAGGGACTATTTCAGAAAGGTCTGTGGTTGTGACTTTTGCCTAATGGAGTGAATCTGAATGAAATTCAAGGAAGATACAAAGTTTTTGATAAATTCATTTCAACAAAAAACACTGCCAGCTTGGAAGAAAGGGTCAGAGAGAGTACAAAATAGAGGCTGTCAGCCACCCAAAGTAGTACTGGCAGGAAGAGGTTAATAAGACTACTCAGCTGAAAACATGTGCTGCTCTCCATGAAAAAGAAGGGATGACTCAGAGGACAGAATCAAGAGCTGCTGGAGATGAGCTGACAGCCACAAAATCAGCCCTTGAAGCATAATCAAGAGACTTCCAACATTTGCCTAGCTGGATTTCAGAATTGCTATGGACTATAACTCTATTTAACTTTCCAATCTACCCCTGTCCAAGCTGGAGTCTATCTAGTACTTCTCTTGTGTTATCCCCATCATTGTATTTTGGGTATGTTGGGGGTCAATAGCTTATCTCTTTAATTTCATAGGTTCACAGATGGAGAGGAATTGTGTCCCAGCAGCACTACTTAATGGCTTATACTCAAGAACCTTATTTGCCATAGAATGTTTTGATACTGAGGTTTTGCACTTTGAACTAATACTGTAATGGGATTAGACTTTTGAAAACCTTTTTGGGGAGGGTGGAATGTATTTTTGCAACTGGAAGGGACATGTATCATTGGAGGTGATAGGGTCAATTGTGGTAAACATAATTTGAATATGACTCAATACCTTATGTAATCCCCTCCCTTTGTATGTGAATCAGATCTGTAACTTGATTCTTATTAATAGAATATAGCAAATATAAAGGGATTTTTTTCAGAATTAATTAAAATCACTAATAATTTGGCTTTATGTCTATTAACAGGGAGATTATCTGAGTGGGTTTGATGTAATCAGGTAAGCCCTTTAAATGAAGGTCTCGAGGTTAGAAACTCCATGCAGAAGATATCCTCTCTTCCCATTGTTGTCACTGAAGAAGCAAGATGCCATAAATTCTACAACTGCAAAGGAATGGATTCTATCAACAACTTAAGGGAACTTTGGCATAGATTCTTCCATAGTTGGGACTTCAAATAAGAACACAACATGACCAATACATTGATTTCAGATTTGTGAGCACCTAGTAGAGAACATAGCCAAGCCATGCCAAGACTCCTCAAACACAAACTGTGAGGCAATGAATGGGTATTGTTTTAAGCCATGATATTTATGATATTTTGTTACATAGCAACAGGAAATTATTCAGGGATCACTGTTATTTTCATCCTTTAATTAATTTCACTAGTCCTATGTTCTAGTTTGCTAGCTGCCAGAATGCAACACACCAGAGATGGATCGGCTTTTAATAAAAGGGGATTTATTTTGTTAGTTCTTCAGAGGAAAGGCAGCTAACTTTCCACTGAGGCTCTTTCTTATGTGGAAGGCACAGGATGGTCTCTGCTGGTCTTCTCTCCAGGCCCTTGGGTTCCAACAACTTTCCCCGAGGTGACTTCTTTCTCCATCTCCAAAGGCCTGGGCTGAGCTGCAAGTGCTAAGATGAGAAATGCCAAGCTGCTTAGCTGTGCTACGTTGCGATCTCTCATTTAAGCACCAGCCTATTGAGTCAAACATCACTCATTGTAGCAGACATGCCTCCTAGCCAACTGCAGATGTAATTAGCAACAAATGAGGTTCACGTACCATTGGCTTATGTCCGCAGCAACAAGACTAGGTATGTTCACCTGGCCAAGTTGACAACTGAATCTAACTAACACATCCTACATGCCATATGTTTAGAGGTTAAAAATGCAGAATTTCTTAGCCTTCTATGAAAATCTTACCTAATATGAAAGACAAAAGACACAGGTAATTCTCACCCATGAAATTATGCAAAAAATTCCAGAAAAATGTCCCTTTTTATTAACTCAAAATCAGTTGATTTGGAACCATAATTACATTTTCAGAATCCTTTCACTTTTACTATATACTGTAATCTACCCATCAGATTCACAGTTCTTACCTACATGCTAGGGAGAGAATTATGCAGGGTGTATACGCCAGAACTCAAGAATGTTAGAGATCCCTTAGGTATGCAATACTCAATTTTTATTTGCCACCACCCCATCCAAGTCCCACATTATGAAATCTTTTTTCTTATTCCCTACTTTATATAATGCTACTACCATTAAGCCAATTGTCTCACTAGACACGTAAGCATCTTGCTCAATTTCTCTCTTGCCTTCATCCTTTCCTATCTATTCAGTAACTATATATTGAGAACCTCTACGTGTCAGGCTCTGACACGTAACTTGAAATTTAATGTAGAATAAAATTGGCAAGGCCTCCAGACTCCATTTCTAGAATCCCTGCATTAATAAATACTCTAATCCTCATCTTCCTATTAAAAAACCTTTTAATCTGAACTCTCTGTCTTTACCCTCTCTGACTCCAATATGTTATAACTTGGCATCAGAAAAATCGTAACTGTTTTATACCCTTGCTTATTTGTCTGTATACTTTGGATGTAAATGAATTGTAATTCAAATTAAATTGAGCAAAATATATTTGATTTCTGCTTTACAAAACTGAAAATTGCAGAGATACTACATTAGTTCTGGCCTTATCCTCTCTTCTTCCATTCATTATAGCAAAATTTCTGAGTTGTATTATTTTTGCCAAAATTGATCGCTTATCCATTCCTTAACTAATCACTATTGTTGAGAGAAGAATTATAGTGACTGCAGGCCTAAGGCTACATTCTCATTCCTGTAGCCAATGGGTGGAGTCATCCCTAACTAAATCATGTTGACCGCTGTTTAGGTTTGCTAATGCTGCTGGAATGCAATATACCAGAAATGGAATAGCTATTTAAAAGGGAATTTATTAAATTAGAAATTTTACAGTTCTAAGGACATAAAAATATCCAGTCAATCACAGAAAGATACCTTGATTCAAGAAAGGTCAATGGGTCCAGACCACCTCTGTCAGCTTGGAAAGCATGAGCTGGTGTCTGCTGGAGTCTTTGGTTTCTGGTTTCAAACAGTTTCCCCTGGGGCATTTTTTTTTTTCTGCATCACCAAAGGTCTGGGTCTCATGTTGCTCTGTTCTGGCTCTGAGCTTTCTCCAAAATTGTTTCCCATTTTAAAGGATTCCAGTAAACTAATCAAGAAACACCTTAAATGGGTGTGTCCCATCTCCATGAAGTAATCTAACCAAGAGATCAGAATCACAATTGAGTGGGCCACTTTCTAAGGAATCAAGTGAATCAAAGGTTTCCATCCTAAACAATGGTCTGG
>PVIY010063426.1:0-10502 GCA_004026745.1 Myrmecophaga tridactyla | reverse complement strand
TCCTGTGGATGTGATATGGCACAATGCAATTAAGTTCACATCGTCTTGTTACCTAAGAACAATGGACAATCATCTACGTAAAATATAAAATCTTCCATACACAAGAGTTTGTAATCCACCCTTCTCTCCCTGCTGCTTAGAAAAATTTGTAAAGTAGGTTTCTAATTTTGGAATCACCACATACTTAAGATCACTGTTGCTTTTGTCTGACCACAATCCTTTGTACTTCTTCATGAGGATGGAAACACAGCAATTTTAATTTGTGAGACTATTTCTTACTCTCAAGGCTCACAGTTTTGGTAGTGTTGGCTTCACCCTTTAGTTTTGTCTAATTATGTGATAACAGCGTTACAGTGATTGGGTCACAGAAAGATATTGATTCAAGTCAGGTCCAGGAAAAGAAAGCTGGAAAAGAGAAGCTTTTTATTTTAATGACCGAGAAGACAAAAGACTCCTGAAACATTGGGGAAAATCGATCTAAGAATGAAGCTGCCACAGAGGAATACAACATTAGACACTGGATATAGAGATTTGATACAATATGATTTGAGAATCTGTATTTAGCTGTGTTTAAAGTCAGAGAGAGCTTTGATTTTTCAATTATGTGAATCCAGTGATTTCCCTTTTTCACTGAATAAGCCATTAGCAGTTAGGTCTTGTGTCTTGTAACCAAGAGAGCCCAGACTATTGTGTCTCTCCAAGCTTTCCTTCCTGGTCCCGCTATGCTGGAGCACAGGGGGAGAGAAGAAATGTTTTCAGATATTGTGATTCACTTTGAAAAATGTAAAAACAGGGAATAGTAAGTGTACTTTAAAAATTCTATTAAGAACTTAATTCTCCATTTACTGTGAAAGAATTCTTGTATCATCGGGAAGTGTTTTCATTCATTATTTTTCTGGTAATTTAAAATAGATATTATTTGAAATACCTCATAATTATCTGCTAAGCAACCAATTCAGATACCCTGTGCTCAAGATCCTTACCTAGAAGACTTATCACTCCATGTACATAAAGATATAGTTCATCTTGTAAAGACAACTCCTTTTGATTTTGTCTTATGCATTTTTTCAGCATCAATAGATATAATCATGTGATTTTTCCCTTTTGATTTGTTAATCTGCTCTATTACATTGATTGATTTTCTTATGTTGAACCACCCTAGCATTCCTGGTATGAATCTCGCTTGGTCATGATGTATAATTCTTTTAATGTGGCATTGGATTCAATTTGCTAGTATTTTGTTAAGAATTTTTGCATCTATGTTCATTTGGGATTGGTCTGTAGTTTTATTTTCTTGTATCATCTTTATCCAATTTTGGTATTAGAGTGATGTTAGCTTCATAAAATGGGTTAGGTAGCATTCCTTTTTCTTCAATTGTTTGAAAGAGTTTGAGCAGGATTGGCATTAGTTCTTTTTGAAATGTTTAATAAAATTCTCCTGTGGGGGGAAAAAAAAAAAGACAACTCATTTTGAAGAAGAAACTTGCACTTAGCTTTCACTTCCCTGTGAATTCCTTGCCATTATCATTTTGTCCTATTCATCCTGCAGCCCACTTAACAGTCAGCTCATGCACACCCTTCAAAGAGAAATAGTTCAGCAAATATATTTTTAGAAAACACAGTGAAAACCATTAAACCATAAGCAAAAATCACTTTGAAGGGTTAACGTTTGAATTCAAGATAAATGTGCTTTTCTTTTCGATCTGCATCTCCTCCTCTACATGCAATACCCACAATGCCCAATACTACAGCAACACTTAAAACACCTTCCCCAGGTCCAGGGTTTAAGAGAACTTTCATGTTCAGGTTCCTGTGTCAGCTTGGCCAGGTGGTGGGACCTGTTTGTCTGGTTGGGCAAGTGCTGGCCTGTCTGTTCCAGTGAGGACATTTCATAGAATTAGATCATGATCATGTCAGCTGCATCCACAGCTGATTCCATTTGCAATCAGCCAAAGGGGCGTGTCTTCTACAATGAGTGATGCTTAATCTGATCACTGGAAGCCTTTTAAGGAGGATTCAGAAGAGACAGGCTCCTCCTGCTTTGGCTGGCGAGCCTCTCCTGTGGAGTTTATTCAGACCCTCCATCAGAATCATCGGCTTCACAGCCTGTCCTGAGGATTTTGGACTCTGCGTTCCTGTGGTCACATGAGACACTTTTATAAATTTTATATTTGTGAGTGTTCCCTGTTGATTCTGTTTCTCCAGAGAACCCTAACTAATACAAGGAGTATGATTATAACCTTTGAGATATACTTACACATGTGATATCTTCACTAAAATAATCCTGACCCACAAATTCTCACTGTGTTTGCTTGGGCTCAATTTCATGAGAACAGATGGGTGCCTAGGGCTTTATTGATTAAATGGAGATAACATGCTTATTGTATGTAAAAGCTGTGCTGCTTACTATGATTTATGTCATGAAAAATCACTAACAGATAAATAAACTGAGGTATAGAGAGGCTGGATATGTGGATATTAATCACCTAGTTAGAAGAGGAGCTGGTATTTGAAGCAGGAGGGCTATCTCAGAGTCTGGACTCTTGAGCTTTATACTACACTGAATCTAAGTGGAGAAGATGCTGCTTATGGCAGTTTTAGTGAATTCTGAATATTCATCCATCACATTCCAAGATACTGTCTGATTTTCACTTAAGACTCTATTTTAGGAATCTCAAAATGAACAAATGGCTATGGTATAATTGTTAGTGGAGCCAGCTTTAATGAAGCACCGCTCTAGTGTTTGGCAGAAACATGGTGCTGATATGTACTTTTAGAAAGCTAGTTCCTCTATTTCATACCATTTGTTCAACAGTCTACTAATCCCAAAATATAATTGCTTAATTATTTCCAATGATTTGTTCTCATTACCATTGTCTCAGTTTCCTAATGATTCTGTAACTAAGAGCCACAAACATAGTGGCTTAAAACAGTAGACACTTATTGTTTCATAGTTCTAGATGCTACAGGACTGAAATCAAGGTGTCTGCAGGGGCTTCTCCCTCTGAAACCTGTAGCAGAGAATCCTTCCTCACTTCTTCTGAGTTTCTGATGCTTTGCTGCCAATTCTTGGCCTTTGTAAATCTTGGAGCCGCAGCATTCCAATCACGGCTTCTGTTTTCTCATAGTTTTCTCCCTTGTCTGCCCGTCAGTCTCTGTGTCTAAATTTCATCTTATGAGAACATCAGTCATCTGCATTGAGGTCCCCTTTAATTCATTTTGGGCTCATCTTAACTAGTTACATCTTCAGAGAACCTATTTTCTAATTCTAAATGACACAAAGTCATGCTCATGGAACATGTTCATGGAACAAGGGATTAGTACTTCAATATATCTTTTGTGGGAACACAATTCAGCCCACAACAACTATATTTATCTTTACTAATTTATAAACTGCATGCCAGCATTTTCATTTTCAGGTGGTTTTTAACATTTTTAGGGTAGGAACAATGTGCATTCTTTAATATGTAAAGGGAACATAGGAGAGGACATTGTTTTAAATTCTAAAGGTAAAAATGAACTTTTCTGAGCAAATTAAGTTATAGCAGTCATCAACATGTTTTTGGTACATTTTCAGACTGAGGGAAATTCAGACTGAGGACATAATTCAGAGAGTGAACATTCTGTGAAGTTTGAAAACAAAGTAGTTTGATGTAACTAGTTTCCTGCCTTTATCTATAGTGAACTTTGCTTTTGTGGTTTGAAATGATCACCACTACATAACAGAGCTGCCTCATTGGAGAGGAAAGATAGTCATGCATAAAAGCTCTCTCCAGAAATTAGGAAAATAAAAGACCATCACTCAATATAACCAGTTCTGTTATGTACTCCTTGGTTTCCAGGAGGTCCATTAGGAATGCTGTTAGGAAAAAACACACCAAACAAACATAAAGAATTACCCAACTGCTACTACTCAATATGATGTATTAGATTTATGCACTACACAAAATTCAAAATTTCAGGAGATTTCAGTCTGAAGGATTATGTTCAGCCCTGTAAGGAGCTTCTCTTACAAGTAACATTCTTTGCTTTGTGCTTATTGGTTCATCATTGTCTACCTGGCTTAAATTTAAAGTTCTGTCCCTCAGTACTGGTCACTTAGCTAAGTTCTCAATCCAGGTAGCCCAGCTTACACAGCCCAAGTGCTGGGATATCTGCTAGCTTTCCACTGACTTTTTATTACTCTATTACCTGCTTCTGAAACCTACTGGTCTAGCTTATGTTGGAATTTCTAAATCATCTGCCCCATGCTGGTGTGTCTATAGAAGTCTCAACCTATTTCTAGAAAAGTTTATAAATACTGCTCATCAAATTTCATTTCTATCAGCAATGGTATTTTCTCAGACTGTTCTTGTGGCATTTTGCATCATAACTTTTACTATGCCAATTCAAGAGGCTATTAAACTACCCAGTGAGCCTGATCATTTATATCATTCCTATGCAAATATTTTCCCTAATTGCCCCAAAATTGATTTGTAAAACAAGAGATAGATAACTTGGGGAGTGCCTATTTAGGTAACAGGCTTCTAGTGAATAATTTTATAAACCAGTTTCCTCTGTGCTGCCTAAGTCCATAAGAATATGCATTTTTTAACCCATCATTTTCTTTTAATTGTTATTATTCACTGCCTTTTTTTTTGCAAAATTTAATTTCAAACATAAGATATATGTTATTGTTTAGAGTGTATATATTCATCTCAATAATGAAAAGCTTAGTGTAATCACCTGCAAACTATTTCTTGTATCTTTAGCAAGTAACTAAATGATAACATATTATAAAGTACTGATCATTTAGTAAGCAATGCTAGCAATGTGATAACAGAATTGTCATTGCAAGAACTGCTAAGAATGGCTATTCAAGCATTTCTTTCCATTAAAAAAATGAAGGGAACATTGAAATTTAAACATATTACCTTTCAAAAGCTATCTTGGGGAGCACAGAGGGAGGGAAATAATTGTAACACAATGAGTTTTTCCATTAATACATTTTTAATGTTTGTTCCAATTCTTGGTCCACAGTAGATGTTGAATAAATGTTTGCTAAATTAATGAGGGAATGAATAAGGTTGAGTAAGTAAACAAAAAATGGGGATTTTGTCACAATCATCATCACAATATTTCTAAGCTTTGCTCAAAACATTACTTCTCAGAGACCCATTTTTTTAGTAGTGGTTTTTGTAAATAAATCACATGATTTTCAAAAACTTAGCCAGGTTAATTTAGGTCACTACCTAAAAGTAGTCTTGAGGAACATCTGAACATCTGAGTGCAGCTGAAATGATCTGTAATTTGGTGAAGGCACTCTCCTGAGTGAACCACTCAGCCCACTGAAAAATTCCCGGAGATTTTCGCTATGTTCCTGCTAATTCTCTGCCCTCATTGAAACAGCCCGTACAGTGGAGTGCTATGTAATAAAACTCAAAGTCCACCCTGGATGTATTTCTATGGCTCTAATGCAATTGGTAAACTTTATAAAATTGTCTTTATTATAACTTTTTTCATAACACATGAAAAAAATGGTTTTAATATTTTTGTATAAAAGATAGAAATAATCTAAAGCAATGGAAAACTTCTCATAATCTAGATAATAGAAAGCAATACAGTGTCAATTTTATTATCCTGGGACTGGGAATTATGTGCTATTGATCTTGTTTCACTACTTAATTCTCTGAGCCCAAAGCCCTACAAAAGTATAGCATCAGAATATTAATTTATATAACATAACTTCTGATAGATTTTGAAATAATGCTTTTGAAATACAGTGAAACAATGTTTCTCATTTTTCCCTTTCCTCATCTACTTGGTTTCAACTTCATGTATTTTAAACTGTACCTTGAATGTCACAATAGTCTCATTTCCTTGGGCCCTAATATTTTAAATAACTGAATACATGCATTGTACTATTAAAAAATGGAATCATTGAATGATTCTGATTGATTCTATTCTTTTTTTAGAGTAAGCAGGCAGAAAATGTATTGATTAAACATGTGAAAAGACATGTGGACATTCTTGCAAGGAAATAAAGATGAAAGGCAAGAGGCAATAGGCAGTGTAGGACCATTTGCTTTTATAGATAAGCTTTACTTACTCCCTCTCCCCCTTCCTTGTTCCCAGTTTCTCTTTCCCTTCATTCTCTCCAGAGCAGTGCCTGGTGATAGAGAGTGCATTTGGGTGGGTCAGTTGGCTCCACCTTGCCCTGTAGATGACTCAGGTGGGAGTCATTTGGCTCCAGATGGGTCACCTGCTACCAGGTGTTTCCCTTAAGTGGCTAGCCCCTGAGCAGGGTGTCTGTGGGGACAGGGGCCTTCCTCACCTTGATTAACTATCCTTGTTTATGGGTTTCTCTCCCCTCTCAGGTCCCTGTTCTAGTCTGTCTCAATTTCCACCTCAGAGAGTTCTTGCCCCTTAATCTTAAGGAATGCCAAGGGACAAGGATCTATCTTCTTAGCTGTTTCTGGCTTGACAGGGGTATAGGCCCTGCCTGGTGATTTGCAAACCTATCCAGTTATCTTGTTTAAGTTGAGAGGGGAGGAGTCTGGAGGAGCAATTGGAATGGCTGAAAACCCTTGCATGAGCATTGGTTTGGTGTGAAAGGCTTCTAGTCTGGAAGAAATAAACTTGTAGAGAACATTTAAAATGCAAGGGCTGATCAATACCAAAAGAAGGTTATGAGTGAGCAGGCTAGCAGAGGCATTAGCTAGAGAGACTAGGGAAGAGGAAAGGAAATGACTATTTTTCAGGTCTTAGAGTGAATCATATCTGGGCAGCTCATTTTTGCTCAACTGGGGAGTAAGAGGGCACATGTACCAAGTGAAGAGGTACAGGGATGAGGTTTAGAAGGGGGCTCAATTGATTGGGCTGTGGCTTTGGCTGCCATGTTGGCTGAGTTATTTGTTTGTTTGTTTGTGTATTTATTTATTTTTGAGAGATGTTACTATTATCTATTTGCTGCTCAGGGTAATGAATTACCACTGTTTTTCTGCTGGTAAGAGTACGGCAATTAAGAGATTGAGTACGTTTTTGGGGTGTTCATTTGAGAGAAAGCTTTGCTCTTTCTACACTGTTGCATCAGCACAAAGGACCAAGAAGACATAACTTTTTCCCTTTTCTTAGTTCTAGAGCTCAGGTGAGGGCAATCAGTTTTGATTTCTGAGCTAAAGTCCCTGAAGGTGGGGTTATGTTTTCACTCTAGTTTGGCTTGTTAAATTGGGAGCCCCTACTGCTTAGAAGACTAGCAAGAATTCCTCAGGTGGGGTGCTTAATAGTTTTACTTTAGTCCTTCAAAGCACTTTGCAAATATTGGACTGGTTACAGTAGATAGTGTGCTATAGAAAATGTACAGTTTTTAATGGTTGTTGAATGGCATAATACCAACTTTTGGAGCTGGAGAACTTTAATTTTGTGTTCTGTCACACAGATACTTAAAGTTTTAGGGAATTACTCGGTTATACAAAGAGTGAAGCATTTCAAAATTTAGAAATAATAGTTAAAGCTCAGGAGTAAATGTTACCGCTATAAGAGCTTACAATTTAAACCTTAATTATTTATAAGCATTTTAAAGAAGCTACTTTTAGAAATAAAAACACTAGACAGTTGTTTTATATGGGGGTTATTAACCACAAACTATAACAGAAGTTTTGTCTGTTTCACCTTTATACATTCACTATGGTCATTAGTTAACAGGTAGAATATAATTTATATTCTTGCTTTATTGCTTTTTGTAAAGTCTTTTTTTATTGAAGATGAAGTTTTGACTTATAGTTAGCCTTGTGTCTTTTAAGGAAAGATTTTAGAGTGAAGTAGTGTAACTGACAAGTAAATTTGGTTGTTCCCATGACCTGTAACTTTTAACATTATACAGCTCAGTATCAGGATAGAACATTGTCAAGATTTTAGGAATTTTAAACAATTTCTAAATATATGAATAACATTCCACCCATGCAAATTTAGCTAACAAAAGGATAGAAAATTTCTTTTAATTATAATACTTCTTGAATACCATTTCAATGTAATATATTGAACTATTTTAGCACCTTACTTTTAAAAGGTGAAAGAACAAATACTCTGTAACAGTTAAAAAGTGAGAAGATTTGCTTTCTGAAATAAAGGATGATAAGATCAACATAAACATTAACATATATATTATTTTGATAGGATATAAAGGCAAAGTATTCAAATGGTTAAGAAAAATTTCTCTGTAACTTTTCATTAAGAGCAGTTTCACTGAGAGCAGCATTGACTATGACAATTCATTTTTATAAACTCTTTATAACTTCTTGTAGTCAGCAGTGGCTATAAATCAAGCTTACTTTGTTAACCTTTTTAAAAATTTTGCAACTCTTCAGGTAGTAATGAGTACAACCACCGAAATTCACTTTTATGTTAGGAATATGTTATTCACAAAGTTGATACCTTGCAAGACTGAGCTTTGAGGCAGTTGGAGATGAAGTCTGCTGCAGAGGCATTCTAAACATATAGGGATTATTTCAAAACCCTTGGGACAGCACTGTTTAGGCGAGATGGGCAGGGATTTTGTTTTTAAGTTTCTGCCATTGAAAAGCAAATAGATATTGAGAGTTAGGGTGAAGAGGGATGTAAAAGAAGTGTCTTTTAAGATTTAGGACTGAAATTTTGAATGCAGACAGGGCTATCAGCAGGTTCACCCCAGGATGCCTTTATTCTATACAGCCAGGTTATTTTCTTAAGGATTTGGGGGGTACTCCATGAGGACTCAGATCTAGTATGGACCTTTGGCCAAACAGAGGGGTGAATGTTAGCTGGGTTTACTAGTCTTAAAGTTAGGCTGCCAAGGAGTGAAGACGGGCTCTCCCTAGAAGGAGGTAGGGCATTTAGGGACAATGAGAAATTGATGGGACACTGGAATGTCCTCAGGTCTACACAGGAGAGGCATAGTGAAGTTTTTAGTTTTGGCTTTACCATCAATTCCCACAACCAGGCAAGTCCAAGTGGAGGGAGGCCCAGAGTGGCAGTACAGGACAGAGTGGCTCCAGTATTGATAAAGAAATTCATAATCTTACCTGACATGTCAAGTGTCACCTGGGGCTCAGATGTGAAGCCAGTAGAGCTGTATGAAGCCTCAGGCATCCTCAGTCTTCTTCACTTGCTATGAGCAGGGCTCCAGGGGTTCCCTGCAACCCCTCTTCAGGAGACAGTGCAATCCCTGGCCCAAAGCTCTTGTTGGTGGCACTTGGGGCAAGGCCCCAGTGAGTCCCGAGTTTGAGGGTTATCTTGAGGTTTCTGGCACCCTTTTGCCAGTGGCCTCTGACTCAGAATTGTCACAAGGCCCTTGAGGCCTGGGGCCACAATTTGGTTGACCTTGAGAGGACAGAGAACTGTTAACAATGACTGCAATAAGCTGAGCCTGTTCTCTGGTCTTTTGCTTACCTCTCTTTGCCTTTTCCTCCTCCCCAGCTTTTCTTCAGTTGCTAAAGACAAAAAATGCAGTTCCTAATAAGTCATTAGTGGGATTTTGTGGGCCCATGAAGAGCTTTTGCAGCTTTCTCCAAATGTCAGGGGCAGATTGACTGATGAAATGGGTACCCAGCAAGATTTGACCTTCCTGGGAATTTGGGCTTATACTAGTAACTTTAAAGCTTCCACCCCTTCTCCTGGAAGAGAGCCAGGTTTTCCTCTGTCTCCTGAGTGATTCCCCTTAGCTTATTTCAATTAATCAGCTTGGTGGTACCTCTTATGCCTTTTAGCAAACAACTATTTTCTCTTTTAATGGAAATTGAGACATGGGTAAAACAAAAGTGATGAGTTTTTAAATTTGTTTTTAGATCATTGTCTTGATATAGAGCTACAAATATCTGGGTGTATGGGATTTCTGGCTCCTTTTCCTGCCTTTTACAGACTGAAGGATGATATTGTAATTAAGAGCCCCATTGGAAGGCTGTGCTTCCCCATCTTTTAGCTTATATTGACTGTTGGCCTTTATATTTGGCTGCAAAGTGTTTTAATGGAGACTAAATGAGGATCCTGGGAAGGGGGGCACTATTTAAAAGAGAATTATTTAAAATATTTGCCTCCTTCTGCAAAGAAGGAAGAGGTTTTTAATAGTCCTCTTGGGCATAATGTAATTTGCAAGAATTCTTCATGGGTTTTCCTGATATTAGGCAATAAAAGCTGTACATAAGGAATTCTTGGCACTTTCCATCTTTCTTAAAGAGAGATGTAACTGTAAGATAGGGTTATAACTGACTGTCCTATTCTCCAGGTGATATTGCAGCTAAGCAGTATTGTAGTAGAAAACAAGCTTCCCCTTTCTCATTTTTGTGGTAGGAAAATTATCCCAATTTCATAACAGACAGCCCAAAGGCCTGCCAGCTGGAAAACTGGAAGCACCGCCTAATTTTAAGAGAGAGAAAAAAGGGCATATTTCCAATGGACTCCTGGTTTCTGGGTCACCAGCCTGATGTTCTGAGTGTTGACCCCCTGAAACCATGGGGTCTGGCTCCTTACCTCCAGAAGTCCCTGAGGTC
>PVIY010063425.1:0-10502 GCA_004026745.1 Myrmecophaga tridactyla | reverse complement strand
CTAACTGGAAAAGATACCTACTCCAGATATGTGTTTGCCTTCCCTGCACACAATGCTTCCACAAACACTACTGGCTGTGAACTTACAGAATGCCTATCCACCATCATGGTATTCCACACAGCATTGCTTCTGATCAAGAAACCCACTTCTCAGCAAATGAAGTACAGAAATGGGCACATGCTTATGTAATTCTCTTGTCTTACCATGTTCCCCATCATCCAGAGGCAGCTGCGTTGATAGAACGGTGGAATGGCCTTTTGAAGACACAATTATGGTGCCATCCAGGTAGAAATACCTTGCAAGGCTGGGGCATTGTTCTTCAGAAGGCTGTATGTGCTCTGAATCAGTGCCTACTGTATGGTGCTATTTCCCCAATAGCTGGGATTCATGGGTCAGGATCACAGAGTTGAAATGGGAGTGGTACCAATCTCTATAACCCCCAGTGATCCATTAGAAAAATATTTGCTTCCTGCCCCTGCACCCTTAAGCTACCAAAGGTCCAGAAACTTCTGGAATGAAAGTTTGGGCTACCCCACCAGGCAAAGAACCAGAAACAGCTGAAGAGCTTGCTATGTGCAAAGGGTACATGAAATGGATAGTGAAAGAAAGTAGTGACAAAAATGAACTATGACCACTCGAACACTTACAGAAATGAGGACTGTGATGGTATGAATATTTCCTCTTTCTTTTGTTATAAGTATCATGGTATATGTATATAAAGCAAATATCTTGTTCTCTTCTCTATATGAGCCCTTTATCATATCATAAAAGTTGTACTGTTTGTGTTACAGTATTTAAGTTGTAGGATATCAAGCTTAAGAGTGAATGTTTCCCAAGGACTTGCACCATATTCTAGAGAGTCTTAGGGCATTTCTGGTTGTACACAGGACACTTGAGTATTGTTAGGTGAAAAATATTTATTTTATTATATTCTATTTAGAGATTAACTGTGGTTTAAGGTGAGGTGTATAACTGCCAAGGGGTGGAATGTTAGGGTTAGGTTCATGTATCAACTTTGCCAGGTGATGGTGCACAGCTGTCTGGTCAAGCAAGCACTGGCCTAACCCTTACTGTAAGAACATTTCATGGTTGGTTAATAAACAAGAAGGCTGGTTTACTAAATCATCAGCACACTGATTGCATCTATGCCTGATTACATCTGCAGTCAACCAATTAGTGACATTTAATCTAATCAGTTGAGGGCTTCAAAGGAGAAGTCAGAAGAGAGGATCTCTGTCTCTGCTTTAGCCAGCCACTCTCTCTTGGGGGATTCATTAAGACCTTGATCTGAGCTGTCAGTTTGTGATGTGCCCTAAAAATTTGGACTTGTGCATCCCCACAGTTGTATGAGAGAACTTTATAAAATCTCATATTTACAGCATGTTTCCCTGGAGAATCCTGACTAATACATATCTAGATACAGAAAAACTATTATTAGGGTAAAAAACTCTGAGTGTCATCACCAAAGGTCACTGCAAACTCCTGCAGAAAACTTTCCTGGTTCTCAGGATGAGAAGCATAGAAAAATCTCTTCATGGTTCTGGCAGGAGGGTAGGGAGACTAACAGTTCTGAAATATGCCATAACAAAAGGCTACACCCTTAAGGAAAGATCATTCCAGAGTCTTATCCCACCTGTGAGAAAAACATTCTTCACCTTCTCTAATTTTTACTAAGGAGCCTCTGAATGCTGTCTCCAAGATTGCTGTAGATTTTTACTAATGAGACTTGGAATGATTCCAAGCACTTCTCTTCAGGTGTTGATGCCATCTTATCGAGCGATGTAACTATATCTTATCTTTTAATTACCTTCTTAATAAAATCTGTTTTTATATCACTTAAGTCTGTGTTGTCCATGAATCTGCACCTATAAATTAAGTGCCACAAATATCACATTGCCTTTTGTGCAACAAGAGTGGACACACCAAGCACTTAGAGAGGGTGAGTTTGCCCCAAAGGCAGAGGATGGCCCTTCCACCTCTTTGTGCCACCTCAGGCCTTGGAGAGGATGGAGCACATTCCTTGGAGATTGGGGAAAGCCTAGCTGCCACCCCATTGTTCTGGAGAGGTTGAACATGTACCTTAGAGATGGCAGAGAGCATGAGTGCTGCCTTGATATTTGGAGAGGGTGGAGCCAAGAAAAAGGTGGTCTCCCCAGTGCCCCCCAAGGTTGCATTCAGAGAGAGGTGGGCCACTGCATAGCCCTTGGAAAGGGTGAGATTGCTACTTTCCAAAGCCCCAAGGATAAATGACTCAAACTTTGAAATCTAATGGTGCTTGCTCTGCAGGTTTCCAGAATAGTTTGGATCTGGTGATCCCTGTGTTCATTCCAATTTCTCCCTATGGAAATTGGAATATGTATCCTATAACTGACCCTCCTTTTTGTATGTTGGCAGCAGATAACTTGTTCTGAGTTTTATACATCCAGAGCCAGAGGGGAATTTTGCCTTAGGACAGACCATACCTGTGGCTGACATTGATGAGATTGTATACTGTTTCTGACTTTGTATTGTATTTGCATTGTTATTGAAATGGTTTAAGGCTTTCTGATATTGTAATGGAATGAATATAATTTGGATTTGGAAAGAACATATCTTTTGGGGTCCAAAGGATGGAATGTACTGGTTTGAAGTTATTATGTACCCCAGAAAAGCCATGTCCTTTAATCCTTATTCAGTACTGCTGGGTGGGATCTTTTTGATTATTTCCATGGAGAGGTGACCCATCCAATTGTGGGTGGTAACTTTTCATTAGATGGTTTCCATGGAGATGTCTCTCTATCCATTCAATGTAGGGTTGCTTACTGGAGTCCTTTAAGAGGGAACCATTTTGAAAAATCTTCAGAGCCACCAGAGCTCAGATGACCAGAGACTGTCAGAGATGAAGAAAGAACATGCCCCCAGGGAAGCTGCTGAAGAAGCCTGGAGAGAAAGGTAGCAGACATTGCCATGTACCATTCCAGCTGAGAGAATATCCCCAAGATCATTGGCCTTCTCAAACCAAGGTAACTCCCTGGATGCCTTAATTTTGACAATTTTATAACCTTGCCTTAATTTGGACATTTGCACAGCCTTAAAACTATAAACTTGCAACTTAATAAATCCCCCTTTTTAAAAGCCATTCCAGTTCTGGTATATCACATTCTGGCAGCTTACACACTGAATAACATATATGTTGACAAAAATATTTCATTGACATTTACCATTTGCCATGTGCCATGGTGATAGCATGGTGATGAATAATCAGAAAAGCCTTCCACCAAAGTTATTATTCATTATACTAAAAATATATACAAATTTCAACTGAAAATAATTAGAATTGAAATATCCTCTAATTTCCCCTGAACCTACCAAGTACCTCAACAAATATAGAGTATATTTTCAATGAAAAATACTATATTGACAGAGAAGAATGAATAGATGATGTCAACAACATCAAGTTTATAACCCATACAGTGATTCTGTATAATGATTATAGATAAATTTATTGAAATTTTGAATTATAAGGACATAATTTTTTCTGTCTGCACTAAAACCTGGACCTCATTTTCTACCTCACCTTCATTTATAATCATGAAAAACTGGGGAAAAAACTATAATGTCTCTCAATAGTTGAATAGATTCAAACAAAGGACTGGAGTTTATCGATAAAATATTGTTCAGTGAAGGAAAAAAAAGAAGTTTCAATCCATCAATATTTTTGATGGCCCTACTACATTTTTCTGGTCTTTCCTTAAAAATTTAGTTTTATTTCATAGAAGCTTTAGGGAAAGGTTCTGAGCAGAGTGCCACAGCAGTTGTTGTTCAACTCCCCCAGGCAGCAGCATTGGGGATGTTTGTTTAGGATGCTCCCTGATTGTTTCTATGAGAACCTGGTGGGCTTCCTGGAGGGGACAGGAGGAAGAGCTCAAATCCCCCTCTCTGGACTCCTATAGGTTCCACACTCTACTCCTGGTCTACATTCAGCATTTAGCAGTTCATTAAAATGTCTATCTAAATACTAGATCTTTATACAGGCATATAAAGGGTGAAGGGTGGTTCCTGCCACAGATAAGCAACAAATTTGGTTCCTGTTTCTCCCTGTCTGCACCTGTCTCCCTCTAGATTTACAAGGTAGTTTTTCACTGCAACCTTAATTCTAGCATGCTTTTAGGAAAAGTCAGTTTGTCCAGCTTTTGATTTTGTTATAAGAATGGGAGGGATATGCCTGTCAACTCTCTACAATCTCAAATAGAGTCCTTTGAGATTTTTGCCACTGTTCTTAGTCATCTCAATAAATCTCCCAAGTAAATCTGCCTAATTAAAAGTATTTCAGTTTCACTGTGGTGTACATTCCACAGTGTTTTCTGTCTCTAGGGATTTGTTTTCTTTCCTTACCCTGGGGAAAAATCCCCAACCTTCTTTATTCAAGTGAAATGTTTGAACAATTCAATGAAGCATCTTCCCCAAAAAATCAAAATAATGAAAAATAATATTCTGCATATAATCATCTATTAATTACAATAATATAGAGAGAACTAAACTAGTAGATTGTTTATTAAATCTCACTTCATACCTGACCCCATGCTGTGGTTGTTTGATATTGTTTTATCATCTATTAGTCATAAATTATCAGATCAACCCATTTCTATGGTCACACAGATATATTTACCAGATATAAATGCAGTTTTGACCAAATTCATTACAACACTTAAAATGGGTACCTCATACTCCATGTAATTTATGGTTTAGTTTAAACAATTACATATTTACAAAAGGGGAAAAGGCATTTCAGTCATATCATCAAGTGACTGGCTTACAGCAAATATAGTAATAACATGATTTATTAATTTTTCCAAAATAATTTATACAGCCTGATTGAATTTAGATTTACTACATTTTCAGATCCTGTGCTGGTTTGGATCTGTGGTGGACCCCAGAAAAGCCGTGTCCTTTAGCCCTCATTCAATATTGCTGGCTGAGAGTTTTTTGATTGTTCCCACAAATGTGGGATGTGGCACACCGAATTGTGGGTGTTAACTTTTGATTAGAGGGAGATGTGACTCCACTCATTCCAGGTGGGCCTTGACTGGAATCCTTTAAAAGAAGAAGCACTTTGGAGAGAGAGTCCTTTTTTAGAATGAGGAGAGAACCAAAAAACCATGACAGGATGATGAGAGAACTACAGAGTCCACCAACCTTTGGAGATGAAGAAGGAGAAGGCCACTGGGGAGCTTCATGAAGCAAGATGCATGGAGAGGAAGCTAGCAGATGTTACCATGATCACTACATGACTTTCCAGTGGAGAGAAACACTGAACTTCATCAGCCTTTCTTGAGTGAAGGTAACCTCTTGTGGGTGCCTTAATTTGGACATTTTTATAGACTTCTTTAATTGAGATATTTTCTCAGTCTTAGAACTTTAAACTACAACTTATTAAATTCCCCCTTTTAAAAGCCATTCTAGTTCTGGTATATTGCATTCTGGCAGCTAGCAAACTAGGACAGATCCTAAAGGACTGGTTTATAGTGTGTAATAAATATTTGTTTAATGAATAAATCCATCACTCAATTCTATGCTGACACAAAATATGGTGAGTTTCTCTGGATAAATACTGTGTCAGCAGAGGTTCACCTATGGAAAATACAGATTTAAGATCCATTTGTTGTTTTTTCAGTAATATTAAAGTATTATTAATAATTTCATGCAATATTATATATAATGCTGCCCATCAGGTTTACACTTATTTTGTAAATTGATTGTAAATAAAGTACAATACTATGTTGTATTTTATCAAGTGTCAAAGATTTATGTCTGCATAAGTGTCAGCAGAAATTAGTTAATTTTAATGGGATAATTTATTCTGGGATCTGAAGGGTGTTAAAATGTTAGTGATGTTTTTAATAAGTTGCATTGTAAAATACTAGGAAAGATTAGATTTGACTTCTCAGGCATCATTCTTTGACAAATCTAGTATAGGCATATCTAAACCTCACAGGTTGGGTAGGCTGCAGTAGTGCAGCAGACAGAGATCTTACGTGACATGTCAGAGACCTGGGTTTGATTCCCAGTGCATGCCCATGCAAAAAAAAATAATAATTTTTTAAAAAACTCACATGTTTAACTCTAGAAACCTGAATTAACTTTTCCAATACTGCTTCTGCTTTTCTGTAAAATCATCTCCAATGAATAATTATTAACATACTCTTCTTCATAAAATAGGCAGTGCATTCTTTCTATAACATTTATTCTCCTATTTAGGACCTTACCTAACACCTTGAAGAAAAATATAGATTTGGGCATTTAGGGTGTCCATGGTGGCAAGAAAAATGTCCATAAATCACATCTCATACCTTTACATGTACATCTTACTTTATTAAATTTCTACTTTAAATAAGAGGGGAATTACCTGCAGAGATACAAACAATGACCTTTTTTTGTTAAAGATGATAAATTATACATAGTAGATAATTTCTTCATCTGAAAATCCAAACAAAGTTTGTTGTAAATGGTAGAAATTGTATCCAAATTAATGAAGAGAATCAGAATCAGGCCTTCATTTGATGGTAATTTTCAGTAACTTTGGGGGAATAGAAAGATGGAAAAGTGGAAATTAATGTAGCTAGATAGATGGAGCTGGAGCCTTTTGGATTTAAAAATCGTCTACAAAAGTCACCACTCATGGATAAAACACTCATGGATAGACAATATACAATGAAAACACACATGGATAGACAATATACAATGAAAGCACTCGCCATCATGAAAAACATTAAAATTGCAAAGAATCTAACACAAGGATTTCTAAAAAGCCCCCAACAATAAAAGGAAGTGGATTTGCCTTTAGAAAATAAATATGAAGAAACAAAGAAAAAAAAAAGAAAGTGAAAGTAATTATCATCAGCACCAATCCTGTGAAGGACTCTCTTCAAGAAAATGAGCACACCTGAAAATTGTAGAAAGGGGCTTTGAATCTTCACCATTTTCTAACCTGATTCAGTGACTAGGGTTGTGGCTCCTTTTTGTTTGCTTTGCTTTGATTTTTTTTAAAGAAAGTTGGCTGCTATTTCTCTATATTCGTGTTTTAATTTGTGAAATAGTCTGTGTGATGTTTTCATGCATGATCATTGTATTAGCTAGGGTTCTCCAGAGAAACAGAATCAACAGAAAACACTCACAAATATAAAATTCATAAAAGTGTCTCAAGTAAACTTGGGAATGCAGAATCCAAAATCTGCAGGGTAGGCTGTGAAGCCAAAGATTCCGATGGAAGGTCTGGATGAACTCCACAGGAGAGGCTCGCTGGCCAAAGCAGGAAGAGAGCCTGTTTCTTCTGAATCCTCTTTAGAAGGCTTCCAGTGATTAGACTAAGCATCACTCATTGCAGAAGACATGCTCTTTGGCTGATTACAAATGGAATCAGCTGTGGATGCAGCTCTAATAATAATAGAGATAATAATGTATCTCTAATAGATACATGAGGCCACACTCAAAAGTGGTAGTTCCATAGATTTTGACATAACATACACATACACAACCCTCTTAGGGAAAATGTTGATAATTCTAAACTTTTTACTGATTCTTTTAGTTCAGATGATAAAAATAAACAGGAAGAAGGTAAATGGAATATGTCACACACAGAAAAATTAATAATGGAAGCTATATAGCACTGTCTGTTCTACATGTAACTTTGAGGAAAATTAGGGGATCACAAAGAGGAAAGGAAAAATCATATAGAGAAAATGAGTACAAAACATATACAACAATGCAAAATAATATATGTGAAAAATAATCAGCACCCAATGCACACAAAAATAAGAAATAATGCAAGCAAGGAAAAACAGAAAGAAGAAGAAAAGAAGAAGAAAAATCTGTTTCTGAAAAATGCCAAATACATTTGTAAATGTGAGAGAATTCTTGGCAAATTCAATGTCTTAAAAAAAGTTGGAGATTTATTAAAAGGGAAATGCAATGCCACTCAAAGTACAAGCTTATTATAGCAATAAGAAGAAATAAAAGGAAGCAAGAATATAAGAAAAGGAACAAAAGAGATATGGTTAATATAATATTTTCAAAGAAGCTAAAATGTAATTATAAGTCAAACCCTAAAATCCCCAAAAATGTGATGCTGTAGCAAATCAAAAATGGTGATATGGAAGACAAACAAAATATTCTTTCAAAATTCAAAAGAAGGGGGGACAAGATGGTGGCATAGTGAGGTGTGAAATTTAGTTTTTCTCCAAAATGGCTAGTAAATAGCCAGGAATGGTACAGAACAACTCTGGGGGAACAGCTGAGATCCCACACCAAACTGTAAATCCCCCAGAATACAGAGGCTGACACCCCATCCCCATGGGCATGGCAGACTGCTTCCCTGAGGGGAAAGAAACAGACTTCATTGGTAGCAAGGGCTTTGCTCAACCAAACTCCAACTGGGGAATTAATAAATTCTGACTACTGAAAACAGGACTTTAGTTCAAATAAATCTGGAATAAACACTAAAGGAACTAGGAGTTTTTGCTCCAGCAGAGAGAGGCCAGGGCTGACAGAAAAAAAAAAAACAAAACAGAGGCTTTTTGAGTGGAACAGCATAAAATCCTGGAAAGGGCTGGACCTCAGGAAAAGAGGGCACATAGAGCTTTGACATACGTAGAGCCATGAACCAATTTAAGCTCTTGATTGGCAAACCCAAGGAAAAGGGGTCTGGCTCTGAAAAGCCTTTTTTTTTTACTCCTTTAAAACTTTTTTTACTCCTTTTTTACTCCTTTTTACTCATTGTATAGAATGGAAGCATGGTCAGGCTTCAGCTCTGCCCCAGGCAAGGGTGGAACTAAAGCAAGTCTGAGAAACAAAGTAACTAGTTAGCTAAAAGGGGTTACTTCCCTAAAGGCCATATCTTCCCCAATAAAAGGGGAATGGGGCCCATCTCTAGTGGAATCCCTCTTTTAAGGAATCCTAGCTCCCAGCACTGGAAAACAGAAGCAATCAAAGCCCACCTACTCCCTCACCTCTGTCTCAACCATGCACCTGGCAGGGAGAGACTGCTGAAATTAAAGACATCACATCGCTTTAAACTGGTGGGAAGCTGTAGGCAGAAAAGTGCCTCATGCTAGGCAGGATAGGAAAAGCACAGTGTCTTGAGGCTTCATAGGAAAGTCTGACAATCTGCTGGGTCTCACCTTCAAGGAAAACTGACGCTGGCTACTCTCTCATCCTGAGACATGGCTCTGTATGGTCTGGTAAAATTTGACTGGGGTCTATAATATCTGAGGAGACCCTCCTCAAAGAGAAAAAAAGAAAGAAAAGGCTCCATATAGGCAAGGCAAGAAATAGAAAAATAAGAACTGGAAAATTATGTTCAGTTAAACAGAATCTATGCTAGAAGTCTAGAATAAGTTGACCTTAATGTCAAAGAACAGATAGAGACCAAAACCATCCAGCAAGAAAACCCTAGATAAAGAAGAGGAAACAACCTCCAGAATAAACTAGTTAAAAAACTCAAATGCCTAGATGACAGAAGAAAAAAACCAGTCATACTAAGAAAATTGAAGATATGGTCCAGTCAAAGTATGAAACGAACACTTCAAATCAGATACTGGACTTGAAACAAATAATTCAGGATGTTTGAACAGGCCTACAAAGTCTCATAAAAAGTGAAATCAATGAGTTGATGGAGAATATAAAGAAGACATTGGGTGAATATAAAAAGGAACTCAAAAACTTGAAAAAACAAGTTGCAGAGTTTATGGGAATTAAAGACACAATAGAAAAGATGAAAAAAAAAACAATGGAAACCTACAACAATAGATTTGAAGAGACTGATGAAAGGATTAGTGAACTAGAGAACCGGACACCTGAAATCTGACACAGAAAGGCAAATTTAGGGAAAAGAATGGAAAAATATAAGGAGGGTCTCATGTAACTGAATGACAACATGAAGCTCATGAATATACATGTTATGGGTGTCCCAGAAGAAGAAGAGTGGGGGAAAGGAGCAGAAAGACTAATTGAAGATATAATCACTCAAAAATTCCCATAATTTACAAAAGACAAAATTACAGATCCAAGAAGTGCAGTGTACCCAAACCAGAATAGATCCAAATAGATATACTCCAGGATACCTAGTGATCAGACTGTCAAATTTCAAAGACAAAGAGAGAATGTTGAAAACAGCAAGAGAAAAAGCAATCCATCACATACAAGGGAAGTTCAATAAGACCATATGTAGATTTCTGAGCAGAAACCATGGGGGCAAGAAGGAAGGGGGCTGATATATTTAAGGTTCTGAAAGAAAAAAGATGCCCAAAAGAATTCTGTACCCAACAATACTGTCTGTCATGGTCAGGTTCATGTGTCAACTTGGCCAAGTGGTGGTACTTGTTTGTCTGGCTGGGCAAGTGCAGGCCCATCTGTTGCTATGAGGACATTTCATAGAATTAAATCATTATCATGTCCACAGCTGATTCCATTTGTAATCAGCCAAGGGGAGTGTCTTCTGCAATGAGCAATGCTTAGTCTAATCACTG
>PVIY010063424.1:0-10507 GCA_004026745.1 Myrmecophaga tridactyla | reverse complement strand
GCTCAGGAAGAACAGGGTAGACCTGTCCTCCCTGTGAGGACCTCAGGGAAATTCTGCCTTCAGAAGTTGTGGCTGTGCAGGGACCCTAAACAGTGTGTGCAGTTCATTCAGGTGACATTACCTGCTTCAAAGAAAACTATTACAGAGACTTTAATAATATATGTATGGAAAATAATTTGATGATTTTAGGAAAAAATGTCACCCATTTTTTATTGGAACAGATAGAAAAATTAGAATTTGCTTATTAAATATAAATGGTATGAGGAATGTTATTAGATTACAATGATAAATTGCTGCCTTGTTATCTTGAGAACCTGATATTTGTAGATTTAAAATCAAATAATATATAATGAAAGGCAGTGTGTGTGAGTGTGAGACAATGATGCCATTTTATGTAATGGACTCATATAAGGGTTTTAATTTAAGTGCAGGGACCTGGACTTTGATGCCACATGACAGAGAGGGATGGAATGGAGTCACTTGGAAGCTGCTGTTTGGGAGGGCCAGGCTTTCCTTTCATCCTGATTCCCCCGAGGATATGCGGCTCTTATGATGATGGGTCAGGGATTACTGGCCTGAACATTTTCAGAAATGTGAGCTAAGTTGAAACAAACCACTTCACAGGAAAAGGATATGTAAGTTTTGTCCACCTGTTCAGGCATATTCAGAAATGAGACAACTACCAGAATTTACATAAAATTTTATTAGATATTTATGTATGCATGTACTAAACATGCATTTGGTAACATAAAAATACTTTTCTGAGTTCGAATGTTATATAAATCACAGCACTCCAAATAAAAGATGCAATTGCTGTTCTGGGAGTTACTTATTGTGAAGCAAGAAGAGGGAAACCCTGCCAAAGCCACGATAGTCCCTGCACGCCCTCTGCTGGTTATGAGCACCTCCTGCAGCCCAGCCTCCTGTTTTCTGTAGGGGAGGTTTGTGTCTGGGCTCACATTGAGTTCCCCTCACTGTGTCTCTCGCACAGTAATATTTGCCCGTGTCCTCATTACTCAGGCTGTTCAGCTTCAAATAAACTTCATTCTTGGAGGTATCCCTGGAGATGCTGAGTCGGGACTGAAAAGCTGGGTTCTTGTATATATCACCATCATATTCAATAACACCAACCCACTCCAGCCATTTTCCTAGAGCTTGGCGGATCCAGTTCACATCATTGCTAGTTAAAGAGACTCCAGAAACAGTGCAGGTGAGGGACAGGGTCTGCGATGGCTTCACCAGTCCAGGTTCCAACTCCCGCAACTGCACCTCAGACAGGACACCTGGGAACAAGGAGAACCACAGTGAGTCATGTTCTCATTTCCATCACCCCATTACCTTCATATCTGAGTCCCTGAGACACTCACATCTGGGAGCTGCCACCAGAACGAAAAAGAACCACGAGGGTTGCATGGTCCTGCTAATGATTTCCGTGATGCCCTGCGAATATTATCCAGACTGAGGGGGAACCTGAATTTAAGTAAATGTGGCCTTTGTTTTCATCTTGTTTCTGAAGTGGTGATTTACATTTGGGAGGTGACTCTGTATGTAAAATGAAAGCAGCTGAGGGGAGGTCCTTTTATTAAGGCACCTGGGAGGAGGATGCAGGCTGAGGCCTGGGAGCACACAGCCCTCGACCTGCGTTCCCCTCACTAATCCCTTGTTCCTTTACTTTCAGGGATGAATGGTGGTGAATGAGGAGATAGAAGGGGCCAAAGGTCAATAATGATATCAGGAATACGGTCACAGTGTCCCTGCTCCCAACGATATATATTTATATGTACACACACATGCATACATGAACATATTTGTACATGTGTTTACATACATACGGAGTACATAATATAAAATGTGATTGTATTACCTGTGAGTATTGGTTATCAGTGGAGGGAAGGGTGCTTGATGCCACTATCTCCAGTTTGCTGATATTATTCTTCAGTTATAACATTTTATTTTTGCATGGGCAGGCTCTGGGAATCAAACCCAAGTTTCCAATATGGAAGGCAAGAATTCTACCATGAACTATCCTTGCACCTCCCCTTCAGTTCTAACTTTATATGTGAAAATTTAGCAAGTTGTCAGTGCTTTTTGCCAATCCATCATGGACATCAGAAAAGACCTGTGTGTTCTTACACCTCTCACAACCATCACTGCCAAAATCTAGTTGTCCTGGTGCTGCCCTGAAATGTCACACTTCATGGGGTTGATCAAAACCACTTACTTTTGATTCCTTCACCTGAACATTGACTGATTGATGCACTCATCTCTAAATATGTCTGTGTAATTTATCATCTCTTAAATATAGATTGAAAGCAAATGAAAATTTCTTATTCATTAATATTAATTAACATATGAGAAGGTAATAATATCTTGCCTAGTTCCTAGTTTTTCATGCAGCAACATGAGGTGAAAAAGACATGGCTTAGATGTGAAAATCACCAATGATTTGGCAAGAATTTTGGACAAAGGAGATCATCATAAGTCATGTTCTAAAATTAGGATCTGATACATGAGCCATTTAGAATTTCCCTGGATGCAGTGATGTGATGGGAGGTGCCAGCAAGAAAATGAAATTGAAATGTAGAGTGATTTTAACAATTGTGAGCACACTGCACTGAAGGGTAAAATACATAATTCATGGGTACATCTTTCTCCTTATCCTTATTTGGTGTATTGACTATAAATTTGGGATGTGACACATGAATTCATGTGGATGACTTTCTGTGCATATTGTTTATTTCATGTAACATTTTAGCTTTTATTTACTGATGACAAAATATTCACATTAATTATCAGCATGAATTCAAATGGCCATTTTCATTTACACATGAGACCTCGGAGGACAGCATTTAGGGTCTGATTCAGTTGGGGAGTGAGGATGTCCCCTCAGCATTTCCCAGGAGCCTGCAGAAGCCACTGCCTGAGCCACAGCCTAATCGCCAGGTAAGGGGGCTGAGCTTTGGAATTTAGAAGAGAGTATCCACATCATCCATTGTCAGGGAACAGAAGGGCAATGGGAGCTGTGATAAGAATGATTAGGCGAAAGAAAATGGATGATCAGACAAATAGACAATCAGATAAGCCTACCTTTGAAGTACAAACTTTTGTGTGAGTAGGAGTGCAAGTTGAAGTCCGCCAAAATCTGGAAGCTAGAATAGCCTATCACTTGGTTCTCATATAAATCCAAAAGATTGTCCCAATGTATAATCTTACTCCATTATCTTCCTCTCATCTCAATGTAAAAGGCTCACCAGATTGCCTTGAGCTACTCAGAATTCTGAACTGGGAAAACATTGGCAGACTCAGTTATGCTTTCATGAGGAAGAGCTGGCTGATTTTGTTGTGACTGTGCTTCCACATATTGCAACAAAGTTCTCTAATTTATGTATCAATTGTAGGAACAGAAACATCAATGTAGAGATGCTGTCTGAGGAAACCATTCATCTAAGAGTAAACCCCAGAACTGCAAGACAGTGGCCCTTAACCACCTACCTTTCCTGCTCTTCAGGCTGATCCTTGTGCTCAGGGGTCATGAGCATCCCCTGCCAACACCCCATGGGGAGGTTTATGTCTGGGTTAGCATTGCCTTCTCCTAACTGTGTCTCTCACGCAGTAATCCGCGGATGCCTCAGGGGTCATGGTGGTTATTTTCAGATTCAGCTGACCCTTGGCATTGCCCCTGGAGCTGGGGAAAATTCCCTTCACTGAGTCTGCATATTACATGCAACCACCATGACCACTTACTATAGACCCTCTCCATCTCCTTCCCTGCTCCTGCCTGACCCAGGACACATCAGTGAGATTGAAACCCAAGGCAGTGCAGCAGGGCTGCAGAAAATATCTGAGCTGTCCCATGTTGTCCCCAAACTCCACTAGCTGCCCTTCCCACAGGACAACTGAAAACAGACATTAGAATTTGATGGACACACACATGCATAAACACACACACACACACATGTGCATGCACATATATTCACTCTGTATCACCTCTTTCTCAATAATATTACTATGGAATATTGGTGAAAGAAAGGCTCAGCTCAGCACATAATTTATGCTGCCTTATCTTTCTCACACTGAGCTCAGAATGGGGAGAATGCAGACACAGGGGAGGTGGCTTCTTTACCAGAGCTGTGGGGACTGGGACTGTGATTGTTTCCTGGGCCAGGAGGTGGAACCCGTGTGTATGTCCATCTCCTCATAAGGCACATCAGCTCCCTCCCTCTATTGGAATCTCTCTTGTAGCCACTCAGTCTCTGCACAGGAGTTCTCTGTGACCAGTCAGTGAGAAGTCATCTGATACTGAGTGCCTGGGAGAATTTCAATCATAGAAACAGTGTAATGTTTTCTGTTCATACCGCTTCCAAAGGAACTGCTCTTACAGTGTGAATTCTCTAATTGACGCTCATACTGACCAGCTTCCTACTGAGAGCAGGTCCTGGGTGAGGGTCCTGATGATCGTAGTCCAAAGGATGAGACACAACCCTGCCGATAAACCCCATAATGGATTATGGCTAATTATTATTTTTTTAAATGCACAATAGTATATTCTTAGAGCATAAACAGCACAAGCTAAGAAACTGTGGTGGCCATAGGTTTACATTTGTTAAACAGTTTGGACTTTTAGTCAGTTCATAAGTTTACAAAACCTTGTCATATATATTGGAATACACACACACACATTTTACAACAATATAACAATATAACATATGCTATCTCAATCCAATTATATCAACTTTGGTTCCCACATGGCTGAAGTCAATTAGACTGATTTGTTAATTTGACTTACAAAATTAGCATTCCAAAAACAAAACATTTTCAAAAAATTTTGATGGCATGTTTAAGAAGTCATACTTCAACTTGAGGAAAGAAAAACAATAAAAATGTCTAAATGGCAAGATTTTGTAAAAAGATTTGAACCTATAAACAGTCTTCAAAAAGAAAGGTCACCCAAATTACTCCTCTAGAGGTCTTCAGGCATGATTAATAAATTATCAGGCCTCTTCAGGTAAAATATGTTAATGTGATTTTTAATGGTTATTATTAAACCCATTTAAAATAAAAAATATGCAATAAATCACAGTAGCTTTTGAAATTCTCTAAAATCCCAAATTCTAAAACCGTACAAAATCTTACAGCCAGAAGTCAAGAAAAAAAACTATTAAAACAATCTGAAAATAAAGATTTTAAAAAAGTTTTGGTTAACTCAAATATCTTCCCTCTCTGTCCCTGTGGTCTGTATGATACATTTGGTACCTGGTACAGTGGGCCAAACCAGGTGATGTCAGAAGTGTTCGCAGATAAGAACAGTGTGTAAGTAATGTCTTCTGTTATTACAGAATGGGTGGGAGGAGTGGGCAGCAGCTTTTAAACTAGGTTGAATTCCCTCAGGTTTAGTTGAAGAGTTGTGTACACAAAGTGCACATTCTCTGCATCTGTGGCACATGTGAAATGGGAATAGATGACTTTCTCTTTGTCAGGACTCTGGTCTTTATAAAGCTTCAGGATACAGCTTCTGACAGCTTTGACATCTTGCTTTGGCCCTGTATATTCTGGGAAATAGCTAATTGGATGAGAGCACATGATTTCTTCTTCTAAAAGGTCCTGCTTGTTTAACATGAATTCAGAAAAATTCAATTACAGATGAGTTCAGAAAACACTGATATGTTATAATTGTTTTAAATAAGGCCTTGCTTTCTTCCAGGAGATTCTCATTGTCACATTCAGCCAAGACCTGGTCATATTCACTCAGAGCAAACAAGAAAATAATGGAAGTCACATCTTCAAAACAATGAACCCATTTCCGACTTTCAGACCACTGGCCACAAATATCTACAACCCAAAATCTGTTTTCTAAATCAAAAGGATACTCGATGATGCCAGTGGTGGGCACTCTGACATGAAGCTCTTCTTGCTGCATTGGCACAAATGATGGCATGGCAGTTCGGTCAATGTCAGTCAGTTAATATTTGGCAGAGTCTGATAGCTGGTATTCCCTCCTCTGGTAGTGACACTCCTGGATTCCAGGATCCTGCCAGAGCTGCTTGATGGCCTCTACCTGGTTCCTGGATAATGTGGAAACCTTGTCTACTTCCACTTCTCAGATTATCTGGGAATTTTCATGAGATATCCATAGTGGGGCATCCTCCAAAGGGGCTACTCACAGCCAAACCACTCAGCAGCAGCCATCCTGGTTGCTTAGCTCAGTGCAGAGAGCTCGAGAGGGCCTGCCCAGGACCTGCATCATCCCTGGAACCAATTTCCCCAGTGTTCACCATTCAGTGATGAATAGAGAGTCCCTGGAACCATTACCCATTCTTACAAACTTTCACTTTTTTGATACCATAATTTTTTAAAAATATTTTTGTTGACAAATCTTCACAAACGTACAGTCCATACATGGTATACAATCAATGGTTCACAATATAATGACATAGTTATGTATTCTTCACCATAATCATTTTTTATGAAACATAATGACATACAAACAGAAACACGCTTACCATATGATCATTCTATTCTTGTTAGATAATCAATAACTCACAAAATGATCACATAGTTGTATATTTATCATCATGATCATTTCTTAGAACATTTGCATCAATCCAGAAAAAGAAATAAAAGGAAATCAGTAAAAAATTCATACATATCATACCCCTTGTCCCTCCCTTTCATTGATCACTTGCATTTCAATCTACTGAATTTATGTTGACATTTGTTTCCCCTATTATTTCTTTATTTTTTACCCATATGCTGTACTCATCTGTTGATAAGGTAGATAAAAGGAACATCAGACACAAGGTTGTCCCAACCGACAGTCACATTGTGAAAGTTGTATCCTTATACAATCATCTTCAAGAAACATGAATCCTGCAGCACAGCTCCATATTTTCAGGCAGGTCCCTCCAGCCTCTTCATTATACCTTGACTTAACAGGTGATATCTATTTAATGCATAAGAATAACCTCCAGGACAACCTTTTGACTCTATTTGTAATCTCTCAGCCATTGACACTTCATTTTGTCTCATTTTGCTCTTCCCCTTTTGGACATGAAAGTTTTCTCAATCCCTTGATGTTGAGTCCCAGCTCAGTCTAAGATTTCTGTCTCATGTTGCCAGGAACCTCCACACCCTGGGAGTCATGTCCAACGTAGAGAGGGGGAGGGCAGTGAGTTTGGTTGTCGTGTTGGCTGAGAGAGTGAGAGAGGTGTGGTTGATTTTTGAGAGGTCACTGAGGGATGGGTATTTAGTACTTTCTCCACCCTGTTGATATCATTCCTCAGTTGTAACATCATGTATGAAATTGTAATAAGTTATCAGTATTGATACGTGTTTCCCTTACTACAGTTGGTGGTGTTATCCACAGTGGGATCCAGAAAGGAAGTCTGTGAGCTCTCATCTCTCACCACCAAAGTTGCCCATCATCATGTACCCTCATCCTGAACCAACATGTCACACTGTGCAAGGGAAGGAAATCAACACCACTTATCTATGGTTTCCTTGCCTAACCATGACCTATTTTGATCCAAACATGGCTGAAAATGACTTTCTAACCTATCATATAATGAATACAGTTGAAAGCACAATATTGCAACCTGGGTACTCAATAATATCAGTTAAAGATTAATGATAAATATGGCAAGAAATTTATCTCTAGTCCACTTTCATGTTGGTGAGACAGCAACTTGAGGTGAAGAGAATATTGCTTGAAACCTGTAGTCACCAATGAGAGCTGCAGTATGTATAGATAAAGGAGAACATCCTAAGAAATGTTCCAAGGTTAAGACTTTGTATGTGAGGCATTCAGAAAGTCCATGGATGTAGGGAATCTGGGGTGGGGAGGGGCATTGCAGGTAGCAGGCACGAAAATGAAATCCACATGTGGAATGAATTTGTCATGGTGAGATTACTGTGTTAAGGTTCAAAGTGCATTTTTCATGGTGACATATATTCACATTTGTTGTTTGTGCATTGATTGTGAGATTGTCATTTGGTTGCCTTAATTCATGTGGATGAACTGCCTTTTATATTTTGTGTTTCATGTAACTTTATACCTTTCATTTATGAAGACATAATATTCATATCCCATTTTGTCCAAACACCATTACCTGCCTAGGAACAAATGACTATTTTCATTTTCTACATGAGTCCACATTCAGAAATCAGAGTTAAGATCCCAATCAGTGGTGAGTGAGAATATCGCCTCAGCATTTCCCAGGTATGGGCATGAGCCACATGCAGTGCTACAACCTGATCTCCCAGTAAAGAACCTGTGATTTAGAAATCAGACCACAGGACCCATATCATCCACAGTCAGGGAGAAGAAGGACAAAAAGGAGATGTGAGAAAAATGACTGTGTGAAAGAAAATGGATAATGAGACAACTAGATAATAAGAGCAGTGCTAAGGTTGCATGGGTAGTTCTGTGGTAGAATGCTCATCTTTCATGTGGGAGACCTGGGTTTGATTTCCAAATCATGCACCCCAATCCCCCCCACAAAGAAAGATCAGTGCTGAGATTGATGTACACCCTTCTGTGCTTGGTAAGCACAGAGTTTGAAATCCATGAAAATATACACACTGGGATAATCATTCTCTTGATGGAAAATGTGAACCCCAAAGATTGCATTAAGGGAATGTTATTGGCTAATTCACCTTCAATTTCACTGGGAAACGATCACCAGTTTGCATCCAGCTCTTCAGGATCCTGAATCAGAAAAATCATGGCAGAGTCATTTCTGTTTTCAAGAGGGGCAATTGGCTATTTGTGCACAGGATTGGGCTCCACTCATTGAACTAAAACTTTTCTAATTCATGACTTCACTTTTAAGCACAGAGAAATAAATTTAGAGATGCTCCCTGAGGAAACAGCTGAAGAGAAAGCCCCAGAACCTGTGTTAATATGAAATACTCACAAATTAGTTGGTCATCTGTGACAGGTTTTTTTCACTTGCCATAATGGTCTCAAGGGACATTAATGTAGTATGAAGTATCAATAATTCATTTTACTTTTATTTTCCAATATATTTACTTTTATTATTCAATATATATATTCAATATACATTATATTTTCAATATAATTTGAATATAGTATCCTACATACATACAACTCAAAATTTCTCACTTTTACCACTTTCATATGTACAATTGGGTAATATTAATCTCAATTTTGTGCTACAATCACTCCGAAACATTGCCAAAATGTGTTCATCTTACACACAATACTGTAACCATTCAGTATCACCTTCAAGTCAGACCCTGAGTCTGTAACCTCTGACTGACTTCCTGCGTCTATGCATTTGCTTTTCCTAATCATTTAGTATGAGTGAAATCATAGCAAATATTTGCCTTTTCTGTGTATTTGTGTAACTCAACAACATATTCCGTGATTCATCTGTGTTGCAGCGTGTACCCAAACTTTATCCCTTTATACAACTGAATAATAACCCTTCTTGGCTATATGTCATATTTGCATACCCATTCATCATCTGGACATTTGGACTGCTTTCACCCGCTGGCTTTTGTGGAAGACACTGTGATGAATTTTTTTATACAAATATGTTTGAATCTCAGTTTTCAATATTTTAGGGTATATACAAATCAGTGGAAATTCAGGGTTATATGGTAATATTACATTTAAACATTTAAAGTACTAAATATTTTGAAATACATTGAAGTATTAAAGGGAGCACCACAGACAGATAGGAACAGACAGGAGATAGAGGTGTGAAGAAGAGTGTAGAAATGAAGACAATCAGTAAGGTAAAAGAAGGAAAATTAGATATGATATATAAAATCCAAAAGGCAAAATGGTAGAAGAATGTACTGCCCAAACAGTAATAACACTAAGTGTTAGTGGATTAAACTCCCCAATGAAAAGACATAGACTGGCAGAATTGATTAAAGAACAGGACCTGTCTATATGCTGCCTGCAGAAAATGCATTTTACCAAAAGATGAACATAAGTTGAAAGTTGAAGGTTGGGAAAAGATATTTCATGCAAGCAATAATCAGAAAAGTGCAGGAATAGCTATATTAGAACCCAACAAATTGACTTCAAATGTAAAACAGTTAAAGGAGACAAAGAAGGATATTAGGTATTAATAAAAGGAAAACATCAACAAAAAGACATAACAATCATAAATAGTTATGGACCAATCCAGAATGCCCTGAAATACATGAGACAAACACTGAAAAGAGTAATAGACACATCTACCATAATATTTGGAGAATTCAATACCTCACTCTCATCAATGGACAAAACATCTAGACATAGAATCAATAAAGAAACAAGAATTTGAATAAGATGATAAATGAATGATATTTAACATATATTTATAGAACATTAAACCCCACAACAGCAGGATATTTTTCTCATGTGCTCATGGATCATTCTCAAGGATAGACCCTATTTTTGGTCACAAATCTATTCTCAATAAATTTTAAAAAAATGAAATAATACAAAACACTTTCTCAGATCATAAAAGAATGAAATTGAAAATCAATAATA